>SRPZ01000033.1:0-174543 GCA_018360255.1 Claviceps maximensis
AAGTAGAAACAAGCGAAGCTGAAGAAGCTAGCATGCGAGCCTTCTACGCAGAAAAAATTTTTCTGCTGTGAATTTATAACAAAGGTTATTTAATTTGAAATTCAAAAAAAAAAAAAAAAAAAAAAAAAAAAAAAAAAAAAAAAAAAAACCAAATCTAAAATCTAAAATCTAAAATCTAAAATCTCACATCGTCCCGGGCCCTTGGAATGGTATCGCCGCCACCCATCATTTCGTGGCACCATGATGAAAAAAAAAAGCCTAATGAAGAATCGATTCCCTGCGAGGAAACTGGTCACCGGGACTGAATACGCGGACCCCTAGCAGAGGTACATATGTAGGTAATAAGCAATACTAACTACTAGGTCGGTGGGAGTAAAGGCTTGTGGCCGACAAAGTTCAGGTCGTCACCGTTATTTATTATTAGGAGTGGCGCGGCAAGGGACAACAAATGTCATTGCGCTCTGCATTGGACATGTCACGTCGTACAAACTGCGCAATCTAATGCCTTCTTCTTGCTCTTGCTTCTGCCACACTCCGCATGACGCAGCATGCAAGGTGTGAAGGGAGGGCTGACCTGGGTAATTCCAGCAAGTCAACGAGAGAGCGTGAACTTTTCACCTCTTGACCTTCTGCCCATCTTTGATGAGAATGCCGGTTCTTGTAACAAGACATTCTCTTTGACCGGGTACTAGGTAACAGCTCATGTCATAGTCGCAGGGGAGGGGCATGTAGTTATGTTCGTACATTATCGTATACAAAGTGTACCGAGACGCATGAATCATGCAAGTACATGTACATCTGTTGCAGTTGTGGACAGGACGTGAAGTGCGTCCTGCATATCTGAAACCGCATCATGCACGCTGCATGCGCCGTGTAATACCAATGCATTTATTATTTATTCACTGTTCGTTGCCAGCCTTTACACTTTACTGCCATCGTCATTTATCGACGGAGTCAATGCTATGCAGTCCGTGGCCATGTGTGCAAGAAACAATAATGGCACGGCCAACTTCCATTGATACGCAACTGACTTGTGAGCTGGCAAAACCGACGCATTCCAGCACAAGCCACCGGGCTATTCGAAGGGCCTCTGTTTAGACTGCATCTTTGTTTGGACATGTTTTGGCTGGACCCTTGTTTGGATTTGTTTGGACTGGATCTTTGTTTGGACTTGTTTAGACTCTATTTAGACTTTGTTTATTTATTAGACCTTTGTCAGACCTCTGTCCGACCTTTGTTGGACCTTGAGTAGTCTCTGCTGGTGACACAACCGTTGGCGAGACTTCAGGCGAACACGTTCTATCGAGTCGACCAGACATTCCCATTTTCATTGCCAGCCGGTGTGCCGTGCGACCCATTTATTAGCGGCGTGGATTGATGCCCGTTTGAGCGGCGCGCTCAACCGAGCCGTGAAAGCATCTGTGACCTTTCTGATTAGTGCCAAGTATCAGGTCGATATAGACATGCATCGTCCGTCTGTAGGATGGCCCAAGGTCCAAGCAGCTGATGCCGCGTGCAGGCTCGCGCTGGATTGGTGGTTGATGCTTGTGAGGTTCTGTTCTGGTAGAAGAAGAAGAAGAGGAGGAAACAGACATCAAATCGATTGAGCATGGACCAGCCAGGCCCGCGCCAGGCCCGCGCCAGGCCTGAGTTTTCCCTCTCTATTCATGTCATGCCATGTCATGCCATGTCACGTCATGCCTTGTCTCCTCTTGCCTTCTCTTGTCTTGTCTGGACCTTGCATGTGCATGTGCATGTGCATGTGCGGCCTGGTCAGCTTCAGCCTGGCTCCTTCCTTCGATGCTGTGCGAGGCTGCACCGCTGCGCCGCGCCTCATTGTACTCGGTGCTCCCGCAAGTACGGCACTGCAACGACCACCCATGGTGAGTGGCCAGGCTCGACTCCGCATAGACCACCCTCGTCTCGTCGCGTCGCGTCGCGGGCCCACGCCCCTTCCTTCCCGATCGGGCCGCCAAGGCCATCTTCCTGCCTTCCTGCGTCCTCGCCCGTCCTCGTCCGTCCTCGTCCGTCCTTGTCCGTCCTCATTTTGGCAGCACACTCTTCGTCGTCGTTATCACCAATGCAGGGCCCTGTGTTGTGTCACCACGATCCTGATCCTTGGGTCTGGGTACGCGCTCCGGAGCACGCCGTATTTGCGATACACCGCCGCTGCGTCCATCCCTTGGCAGAAGCGATTCAAAAAGACCAACCGGGTGGTCGCACGCAGCCTGATGCAACTGCCTTCGGGTCGACGGTGTGTATCCTGCGCCGAAACCGAAGGAACCAAGCAAAAAAAAAAAAAACAATACTACTACGACTAAGAATACGAATAGCAGTAGTAATAATAACATGATCAAAAATTCGAAACTGGAACTCGTCTGTCTGTTGCAGGAGCCGACTGACGCCTGATGTACGCAGCGAAAATGTTCGACTTGGAAAACTTGGCAGCTTGGCAGGCTTGTTTGGCAAGCAACAATGAAACAACAATGTACATACATACATATGTACGTAGTCAGAGTCGGGTCAACATTGAAACCTCCACGACGGTGCAAGATCCAAGACGTACTTGTCTTGGGTTTTCCTGTCCTGTCCTGTCTGGTTTCCACCATCACCGGCCCGTCACTGGCCTGCGCTTCGTGGACTAGGTCCGCCAGTGTCTTGTTCCTGATGCCTGCCGCTGGCACTTGGTGCAAATATTCACGATCGGTCGCTCGCGCCTCTCCACAGAATCCACACCCACACACCCACACACCCACACATCCCGGTCCATCACCCACCAGTCCGTCTCCGTGTCCAGATCTCGACAGGCCGGATGGGGATCTGGGATTAGCGTCTCACCTGAGCTGCGTCGTACCAGCACCGGTGGACCAGGCCCTCGTACGCAATTCGCGGCACATACCTGCCTGACTGAGCGGGCAATACGTGCCTTTGGCATGTCTGGCCTGTCATGATATAACATCAACCCGATTCCCATCGACCTCTCCCAATCCGACCAGATTTTGTCTACTCATCACAGCATCACGCCTAGTCGAGGCTCCCCCCCCTCTGCTCAACCCTCATTGCTTCATCCTTCCGCCAGACTTCAGTTCCAGTGTACTCGGCGTGCCATTCCTTTTCTCTTCCATTCTTTTTCTATTATATTTTCCCTCCAAAAACTTCAATCGCTCGTCTCGCACATACAGTAGCTTGGACTTCGGGTCTCGATCACCGTTTCCGTTTCTTTTAACGCTATTCCATCGTTGAACTTGGAATATTGCTTTCCCTCTTTCGAGACGCCTCGAGCCTGCACCGCACACTCATCAAACATATGTTACTATCAATCCGCGCTCAATACGGCCAACTATTTGTCTACATTATCTTTATCACCATATCATATTCTTCAGCAATATAATTATTTGACTCTCGCCGATCGTCATCGTCTTGTCACGAAACATCGTCCGATCTAAGCAAAGCATAGTCGAACAACACCAAAACGCCTTCCTTAGCTCCCTGAGACGGCACTCGGCGCACAGATTCTATTTATGCACATGAAGCAAAACGTCATCATGCTGTACTCCCGGATTCAAAGCATTATACGGAACCGTGCGAGGAGGCAACGGCAAGAAGCCGAGGTCGAGATTGTAAGTCTTGCCCACCCTGACACCATATTCTCTAGACCACTCAAGACAATTCTAATCAATGACATGACGCAGTCGGCACCATTTGGCCTGAAGCGTGAATCTATCCATCTGCCCGGCATCTCTCAAGAAGAGTACGTAGGCTCATGCACACTGTATGGTGAAGATGGCGACATTGCTTTGTGACTAATCAATCAAACAGACTCTTTATCCTGCGCGAGAAGGCTGCAGCATCTCAGATCCGAATACTGGAGTTACGACCAGAAACGCCGTCGGAATACGAGTTCCACAAAATATCTCGACCGTCTCCGCGTCTCCGCCCGTCTACCAGCGCTGATGGGACAAGGACCAAAGACCTTGAAGGTCGACCTTTATGGTATTGAAGGACGGATCCAAAAGTGTACATTGGACAGTGGAAACATGTTGTTATGAATTATGCTGTCCCCAAGCATCACCGGATGCTTCGACAGCTCAAACTTTCTTTTCTTATCCTTTAGTCGGATCTTAATGGGTTGAATTTCAGCGACGGGAAGGTAGATACGAGCGTGATTTTTTTTTTTGGATTTTTTTCGAATTTTTTTTTTCGTTTTAATTCTTTTTTTATTCTCCAAAGACACAGGATGACGATGGATGAGGCGTACCTGGATGAGTACTGGGCACGTACGGAAAAGGCTGACGAGTTCGGTCAATGGTATAGGATGGAATGGAAAAAAGCATAGTGTATTACAAGTAGCATGACTAATTAGGTAATTAATACGGTGGTCTGGATGACCTGGTGACAAACAGCATATTGTGTGTGTGTGTGTGTGTGTGTCTGGCTCGCACATTACAGTTTACGTTGTGTTTCTTATATATACTCTAACGCGTGTTGGTTTGGCTTTTCTATACTCTGCCCTCTTTTTCTCTTTTCTCTTTTCTCTTTTTCTTCATTTGTTCTCTTTTTTCTCTCCTTATACTTTAAGTTTCATTTTAATAACAGTCATACATTCTTTTTTTTTTTAAAAAAAAGAAAATATAAAAGAAAAGAAAAAGAAAACAAAGAACAACACCGGCAAGCTGTCCAAGTTGAATCAGTGTAATAGTTGTCAAGTTGAATCAGTGTAATAGTTGTCAAGTTGAATCAGTGTAATAGTTGTCAAGTTGAATCAGTGTAATAGTTGTCAAGTTGAATCAGTGTATAATATTATACTTATATTATATTCAATTAATCCCATTCTCTATACCCTTCCCCAACCTAAACCCCGTACTTGGACCTCGCGTCCGGCCGTCTAGAGCCAGCCGTTGTATATATCGAGGTTTTCGCGGCGGACGCCCTCCATCTCGCCCCTGACGTCGAGCAGCCTGACCTTGGAAGAAGGGGTCTCGCGGGACCACTGTGCGATTCTGTCCTCGACGCGGAGCCGCGTGTCTTGGTCGTCGCGCATGAGCAGGGCTAGGGCGTCGAAGCCGCCGGCGCCGGGGACGACGCCGCCGTAGACGCCGTCGACGGCGGTGATGGCGTCGAGGAGGTCCGTCTGCGGAGCGGGCTCGATGGGCACGTCGCTCTGCTGGCCCATTTCGCGGATCAGAGCTCTCACGCGGTCTATGGCGGCGGGGAGGTCGGGGAGGCGCCCGTCCTTGAGGACGGCGGCGAGGTGGTCGTTTTGGCGTTGCAGGTCGGCCCAGAGGGCGTCGGAGGCGTGGGCGTCGCGGGCTCGCCAGGCGAGGACCTTCTTCACCATGCCGACGGTTTGGCTGCCGCAGTCGACGTCGCACATGCGCAGGGCGACGCCGGGGGGCACGCTCAGGGCGTGGGGCTGGATGTCCACGTCCCAGTCGAGCCCGTCGACGATGGACGCGAGCTTGTCGCTGAAGCCGGGGGAGCCCGTCTCGGGGAGCTGGGCGAGGAGCTCGGGCGAGAAGCGCCTGTACAGGCAGGAGCCGTAGACGGCGGCGGCGACGTCGAAGCCGGAGCCTACTTTGCCCTGGGCGGCGCAGTGGGCTGCCTGGGCGAGGTTGTGAAGCGTGCGCCGGCCGGCGGGCGAGGAGACGTCGAAGAGGCTCGGCGGGAGGTAGTGACTGAGCAGGGAGGCCGTGAGGGCCGTGACCAGCGCGGCCGACGAGCCCAGTCCCGTCTTGTGGGCGCCGCTCAGGGGGACGGTGAATTTGGAGAAGCGGCCCGGCGGCGGGCTGCCGGTCGTGCTGGTCGACGGCGTGGTCTGGGAGTAGTAGTCATTGTCGGCCAGGATGATGAGCCGCGAGGAGCTGAGGCTCTGGCACGAGTGCTGGTTCTGGAGCCGGGAGATGTAGCTGAGGGCGTAGCTGAGCGTTGTTTCGACGAAGAGGTTCTTGTGGATTGCAGAACCGCTGTTGAGGTTTGACCGTCAGTTTGTGTTTCTTTGTGTACACACACATACACACACACACATATATATATATGAAACCTACACCTGCAACTGCGTCACCGTGATCCCCCCTCCGCCCTCCGCCAACCGATACCCGTACCGCCACTGCGCGTCCAGAAACTGCGGACTGTCGACCACAATCTCGTTCAGCTGCACGCCCGGTCCCGTGTGAATGGCCCCGGCAATGACATTGATGCGCGCGCTCAGCCCAAACACGAGACCCGAGTGCTTCCTGTCCAGGACGAGATAACCACCCGCGAGGAGGACCTTGCCAGGCGCGGAGACGGCCACGGTGGGGAGTTTTGAGGACATTGGGGGCGTTTTTTTATCCGTCTGCGGTGGGTCGAGTAGGTAATGATGGAATGGAGTGGGGTGGACAGAACAATATGCAAAAATTAATAATGCTGAATTGTTTGGTTGTTCCTGTTTTCTCTCTTTTCCCTCTATAATGCAAGTTTATGATTGAGGGGGCTCATGGTCATCTCTCCTCCCCTCTAGTCCGTTTTGGTCTGGGCGGCGTCATGAAGAGGTGCGAGGTTTGATGGAAAGTGGACTCGCAGAAAGGAGTGGGGCCGAACTGCAATGGATCCCCATTGCCATTGGCAGGGCACTTCAATTCGCGCGGCGCTCATCAACATCTCACATAAGCAAAGCATCTTTATCTTGTTAAAGTGAGTTCGTATTCCATAGCTCAACGTGCTGTTCTTCAGTCGCTACTTAAGAAGGTGTTTTTGAGGTCAGACACGTTCAGTATTTCCTTTTCAAATCTGTTATAATACAAGCAGCAGAGCCATGGCATGTCCTGCTCAACCATCGTGACATGTTTTCCGAGACTTGATCCGCGACTTCTCCCATCGCTGTCCCATTTCCGACGCTGCCTTGTCAAAACCTTGATTTCATCTTTCATGACGAGTGGAGATGAGTCTATCAGCGCGCCCGTTACTCCTTTGCCCAAAAATCCCATGCCAGCCTGTACCGACTCTCGTCCCAGGCCCATAAAGAGGCCTTCCCAAGCTTTTTTGTTCTTCTCAAAGACGCAAATTCAAAAGAAAAAAAAAGAAAAAAAAAAGACATGCCTTCCCAAAACACCGTCGGTCTATGCAAAAGTGTCAAGCGCCGACGTAAGTCCAACAGCCTCCTATATACAAAATAATTTCAATACCCCACAACACCTTGCTGCGTCATAGGGTATCTGAACATGAGGCATAGAGAAAATTCAAGAGAAAATTTGTTGCACCCGCTCGCAACAACATCATCAGATGACAAAATAACGACGACGACAACAACAAAACTGCTACCAGTGGTTGAACACACAGCTCACGCGACGGGAGCTTCCTGTCCACCGCCAAGAAGTTCCAAAACCTTGTTCACCACAGCAGTGGGATACCCACGAGTAAGCATTTCGCTCACCACAGTCTTGGCCTGCTCGCGCTGCTCAACGGCCAGATATGCACGCGTCATAGCCTCGTACGTGCTCGGCTCGCGTCTTTCTCGAACAACGCTATCGTAAATCTTTCTGGCCTTGCCAATCTCCTTCTGTGCAGCCCAGCCGTGAATCAGAGTGTTGGCAATGTACGGCGTAATCTCTACTCGATGTTGTCGCATCTGCACGAGCATTGCCTCAGTATCCTCCACTTGGTGATTGGCTACCATGGCTTCCAAGAGTGCCTGGTAAAGGTTTGAATTGACGGGAACAAGAGACTCGCTGACCACAGAGTCAAACAGCTTCTTGGCACCCTCCATGTCGTGAAGAACACATCCGCGCGCATGGATGAGTGACGCGTAATGAACCGGCTCAAGCTGGCCCGAGGCGCGGATCATTTCCAGAACCGTTTCGGCAGCCGCCATATCGACAGGTTCCAGCGTGGCATGCGTATCCATGAGAAGCTTAAAGGTGTGCGAAGTAGAGGCGATACCCCTGGCTAGCATGCGCTCGTAATAGGCAAGGACCTTGGTTTTGTCGCGTTTCGTCGTCAGAAAGAATTGCATCATACTGTTATACGGAGCCGGGCGAGCCTTGTAGTTGGGCATAGCTTCCATCTCGTCAAAAAGCTCTTCGGCAAATTTTTCGTCACTGACGCGACAAAGGGCGTTGACAATTGTGCCGTACGTGACTGACGTTGGTTTGATCCTAAGTGCCCTCATCTCAGCGAAATAAAACAAACAGTCGTCGATACGACGAGCCTTGCCTAGTTTGCCGATAAGAGCATTGTACAGGAAGGACGTGGGTTCCACGCCCTCGGTCTTGGCTCTGTGGAAGATTCGGACAGCCTCGGAAGCCTCATCAAACGTCTTAGTTGACTGTTTCAATGTGGTAATGTAAAGTCCAAAAGTGTTTGCAGAAGGCGTAGCTCCCATTTCCAAAAGTTCCTGATGGTGTTGCTCAGCGCGGCCACGATTGCCCATGGCTAAGCAGGAACCAATCATGGCATCCAAGATCGAAATCCAGCCGTACCGAACCACGGGATATTGAGCCTGCGGGGGCATGTCAGTCCGTGCCATGGCCAGAATCTCATGGCACAAATCCATCTTGCCCTCCCGACCGGCGGCGGAGATGAGCTTGGCGTACGTGATGTAGCGAGGATGCCGACCGGCGCGACGAATGTTCCGAAATCGGCCTAGTGCTTCGTTTAAGCGGGAATTACGTCGACCTGATGAATTTTCCAGGTCGTCGGCAATCATTGAAGATCCTTTGAAATCTGTGTTGTGGGCATAAGGGTCAAAATTATCTTCCAAGCTAGAAGCCGACGTCGTTGACATAAAAGGAGAGCCGGTCAAAGTCTGTGGGGGTATAGATGATATCTGAGATGCCATTTCATCGCGAGGATCTGTAATTCCACGGCTTTCCATATAACGATGAATGAAATCAATGCCCTCCTCAATTTCCGCATCAATCTGGAATTGAGTGTCCGACTCAGACGCGCGGATTCGCTGAAACATCATTTCTGATTGCGCGAGACCCTCGGCTACCTGCCCGGATCCAATCAAGGCAACGGCATACATGGCAGTCGGCTCGATAAACGATGATGTAGCCTTCACCTCAGGTTTGCTCAGAATATGCCAATACTTGCTGGCAGCAGTAACATCTCCAGATCGAACACTCATGGCCAGAACAGCCATGGCTGGTGTAGCCAGAGTCTGGGGATCAGCAACGATACTGGCATATGCTTTGGTAGCAGTGATATTGTCATCGTTGTCGGCCGCGTATGTCGCAATGTCCATAAGAGATAGCGAGCGCGTCTCAGCCTCGACACGTCGAGCCCATTCAAAAGCCTCTTGATAGATTCCTCGAGCTATGAAACCCTTCACAAAGCCTTTACTGACCAAGGCGTCCTTGATATCAGCGGATCGTACGCCGTATTCCTTGACAATCTTTTGAAAGAACTTCATAGCTCCCTCAATTTTGTCAGAAATTACGTACGCATTGATCACGGCGGCGTACACATCGGAATCCAGCCGATTGCGCAAAGTGGTATGACCCATATCCTCGGCGATGGCCAAACTGCGGTATTCATTGTAGCACTCAACAGCACTGACAAGATCACCACGCTTGGCAAACGCAGTGATCATGTCAGGGAAAATAGACGCGATTGGAATCGTCTTATTTGACTCCATGTGTTCAAATAAGCGAAGCATGTCAGAGACACGACCCGACTCAGCGCATGCCGAAATGAGCTGATGATAGGTCTCGGCAGAATACATGGCGACGTTAGCATCGATAGAGGAGTCAAATAACCTGATGGCGAGATCGAGCCGGTCGTCCTCGCACAAAATGGCATGCTCTAGCTCGTGGGAGCCAAACATAAATTTGCCTGCCTCCTCTATGCCTCCAAATCGCCGCCGCTTATCCTCTAGCGTCGCCTTCAACTGAGTCACTTCCAAGGATCGCGAAGCAAGCAAGCCGATGAGAATGTCGTATGTCTCACAGTTTGGCGAAATTCGGCGACGCAGCATGTCAGTATACACATCAAGTGCCTTGGACACAACCTCAATTTTTTTGGACGGGATGTGTATGGCGGCCATAAGCAAAGCGTTATATGCGCTGGCAGTGGGCTTAACACCTGTCGCCAGCATAGCCTCGAAAACAGCAGGGATCTCTGCATATCGACCAGCTTCAGAAAGCTTGAGTAGGTGATCGGCGTAAGATTGCGACTGGCGGTCAACTTGGGGGGATGGAGCACGAGCGACTCCAGGCGTACGAGATCTTTCAGAAGCCGGTGTTCGCACTCTGGAAAGAGGAAGCGACGAAGCCTGTTTGATAACAGATGCATCATCGACGGTCTCTAAACGTCCTCGAGCTTCTAGTTCCCGTTCTAGCAATGCATCGATGTGTGCGAGGGCAGCCTGATCTTCAGCAGAGATTGCTGAGTGATTTTCTGAAGCTTCAATGGTCTCCACGACCTCGGCCTCAGCCTCGACCTCAGCCTCAGCCTCAGCCTCTGCAGCCTTGGCGGCGGCGGATTCACCATGATGTAGGACAGAAGAAGAGCTCGGCTTCCACTCAATTCTCTTGGGAAACTCAAATTGCGTCCACTCCTTCTCAATTTCACCTGCCGCCTGATTGCTCTGCAAAGCCTCGAAGTAAGCGTCTAAACCTCCATGGTTTGGGACGGCGCGGTGCTCAGAAAGCCCGCCACTGACTCGCTCGGTGTGGAATGCGGAGTGAAGCTGAAAAGTGGACAGACGACCAAGTCGCTTGGTCTGCCGGCGCCCAAATACTGGCCGATTCTGTGAGTTGAGAACGTGTGGGTGAGTAGCGGCAACGACGGATTGGGCGTAACCATGAGTTGTGATGGATTTTGCGAATGTAGATCCTTGACGGACGAAATTCGAGTATAGGGAGGAATATATGGTGGGCATTTAGATGTCACCTGCGAGAGGAGAGAGCCTAGAATTCCAAGGTAAGAAAAGGTTCAGACGGAATAACAGTAGCTATGGTTCCGGAGTTGGAGCGGAATAGGCTTAAGATGAAGAGGAGAGAGAGGGCGGACGACGGTTGAAGCATGATCGACTGCTCGTGTTGTCTGTAATGGCTCTGGCCATGGAGCAGAGTACATACGTGAAATTGAGGAATAATGATAATTGCAGGTTCATTTGACAGCGGTGCAGCCGTCAAACAAACGCGCGGTCCAGGTCAAAGGTATATTGCTGGTGGTTGCGAATTAATAAAAGAAGGGAATGGGAAGGCAGGGGAAGGCAGGGGAGGCAGGGGAAGACAGAAAAGTGAGCGCGAGAAGTGGTGGAAAAGTTTTGCTGGGACAGGACGAGTCTGGAGTGAAGAATGCCGCTCGTGGCGCAAACGGGGCGGGAGCCAGGCATGTAATAAGCAAGCATCACAGCAGCAGCAGCAGCAGCAGCAGCACAGCAGCTGCAGCACAGCGGCAAGGGGGCGGGTGACTGACAAATCCTCAGGAGTCAGTGCTCAACTGTGGCAACTGTCGCCAGCCCAGCCCCTTGTTGACCAATTGGCCGACCGTCGAGTCTCGAGTCTTCATCTCGCACAGATTTCATGTGCATCGGTCGTTGTCTCCATCATCAGTTTTCGTTCGAACGCCTTCTCCAACCGTCTAGCGCCGAATCACGATGCGGGCCGGCAGCTAGAGACTGTGACGTGAGTCATCCTTGACAGCGGCTGCCAACGACAACAGCATGGATGAAGCCTTGGCATGTCGACTCGACGTATATACTACATGGACGCGTAGATAGTTTCCATTCTTGGGATATTTTCAACTGCATGCAGCCGCCGCAGGCATTGCCTGCGTTGCATCGTCTCTACGGGGCCAGGGCCAACATTCAATCGAAGAAGCCTTCGAAGTTCCACTGTCCACTATCTACTATCCACTATCCGCGAATCCACTTCCCGCGTCCATTCTCAGCCGTAGTGCGTGTCAACGACTCCAGGACGACGCTGACGGCTCCATCCACCGAGAACAAACCGGGCACTGGCCTCACTGCGAGTGGGGGGGCAGGGAAAAAGCCGGAACGAGCCAGCAATTGCCAGCCTGTCGGGTTGCATCCAGCGCCACCTTGTCTTCCATGGCTGTGCCTTCGGTAATTCACGGAGCCATGTATAACTGGTGTAAAAACCCTTGGAATTTCCTCCGACACACTGTAGCAATGCTAACATGACGATGTCCACAGGATAAGCTGGGGGCTGGTATCGGGCGAACGAGATGCATGCCTGCAAATTGGAATGCAGATGGGCGTTCCAACAGAGACCAAGAGACCGAGAGACCAAGGGACCAAGGGACCACGAGAGAGAGCAAGACAGAGAGAGCAAGACAGAAAGAGAGCAAGAGAGAGAGAGAGCAAGAGAGAGAGAGAGCAAGAGAGAGAGAGCAAGAGAGAGAGAGAGAGAGCAAGAGAGAGAGAGAGAGAGCGAGAGCGAGACAGAGAGAGTAGCCCTGACTGCTTGAGTTCCCCCCTTTCCAACTCTTGGACATGGCTCGCTCGGCCGCGGGTCATTGCCCCCCGAAATATGTTTTGCCAAACAGGCGATTCGCTATCTCGGACACTCTGCAAGGTGGCAGCCAATGATCCACACATGAAACACGATTTGCTGTTCTGGCGGAGTTGAAGCCGAAAAAAAAAGAAACGTGCAGACGATCTACCGCAACCTGGACCTTGAAATGCTTGCGAAAATAGCCACCAAGTTCTAACGAAGACGAAGCGTGATTAGGCCAATGCATGCACGTCACAGGCGGACGTTTCACACCAGTATAGGCATATAAAACAGAGCAGCTTGCCATTATCGTCAGCCCATGATGAAAAAGGAGAAAATTGGGTCTGTGGTCACTAGCACGCTAAATACGTACATGGGTACGTATCGATGGTGCCAAGACTACAAAACTGTGCTCTTATCGATAAGATACGGCGGAACTTAGATTAGATACCAAGAAAAAAACCAGAAAAAAAATTCCCAGATGCCACTGACAGCAGTCTGGTGGTGAACGTCAAGCACCACGCCCCACCAAACCACGATACTCGCAAAACTAGATCGAAGGGAACATACTCCCACCTAAATCATGGCTGATGATGGCTTGCTCCTGAATTTCGACCTCGGCGCTGCCCCAGTGAAGACCCAGGTCAAGTTCAAAGGTGGGAGATGGCGAGATAGAAAGCGCGCTGAAAGAGGCGCCAAGCTGGCGCAGTCTGGCGCTGCCTCTGATCAACCTCACAGCGACGAAAGCTTCAGATCAACGAAACGGCAGAGACTCAATGACGGCGAATCGGACGCCTATTCGGGTTACAAATCAACACAGCGTCTCAACCGGCTCGGCCACGGTGACTCGACAAACGAGAAGGGCGGGGCGCATAAGTCTGATTCTGCCGGCAGGGGAAACCGCCAGGTCATCTCAAAGTTATTCTCCTTCAACCCAACTCAACAGACCGAAGAAACAAAGTCAGAAGAATGGACGGCTCCCCAGCCAACCAATGCACCCCTCAGCGATGTTGCCAATTTTGGAACCCTCACCCTGTCGTCCCGCCTCGTCGAGTCGCTCACCAAGATGGACCTGGAACGTCCCACCGCGATCCAACAAAAAGTGATACCTCATCTGCTGTCCCACTCTTCCGACGTTTTCGTACAGGCAGAAACTGGTTCTGGAAAGACATTTTCCTATCTCCTGCCTATGCTCCATCGTGTGCTGAAGCTGAGCGGAAACAGCGACGGGAAACAAATACACCGAGACTCGGGTATTTTTGGCATCATTGTGTCTCCCACTCGTGAGCTCGCAAAACAAACACACACAGTTCTAGAGCAGCTGATTCGGCCGTTCCCGTGGTTGGTATCAACTGCCATTACCGGCGGAGAGTCTAAGAAGGCGGAAAAGGCCAGAATTCGCAAGGGCGTCAACTTTCTGATCGCCACTCCGGGCCGTCTTGCAGATCATATAGACAATACCAAGGCCCTGAACCTGGGCACTGTCCGCTGGTTGATTCTGGATGAGGGAGACCGATTGATGGATCTAGGATTTGAGGAGGATCTGAAAAAGACCATTGATACACTGAAGAATATCCCCATTGTCAAGACTACAGAGAATGGAACCTCCTTGGCAGAACTGCCAGAGCGACGGGTTACCGTTCTTTGTTCGGCCACCATGAAGATGAATGTTCAGAAGCTGGGTGAGATGAGTCTTTCTGACGCCACATTCCTGGCTGCTGAAAAGAGCGAGGACGACAAGATGAACGAAGATGTCGTTCACAAAGCCCCTGCTCAGCTTCATCAGACATACATCGTTGTCCCTTCGAAGCTTCGTCTCGTCACATTAACCGCCTATCTCAAGTCCATCTTTTCCCGAAGAGGTCGCACTATGAAAGCAATTATATTCATGTCGTGCGCCGACTCTGTCGATTTTCACTACGAGATGTTGCGAGACCCGAAAGACCAGGACCTTCCCCTTTCTGCACAAAAAGATCAGGAACTGGTTCAAAAGACAGTTTCCAAGGCAGCCTACATGACCTCTGCGGCAAGTCCAGAAGTCGTCATACATAGGATGCATGGCTCGCTATCTCAGCCGATCCGAACGGCGACCCTGCGTTCCTTCTCGGCCTGCAAGTCCCCATCGCTTCTCATCACCACTGATGTATCATCCCGAGGACTGGATATCCCCTCGGTCGATCTCGTCATCGAGTACGACCCAGCATTCAGCTTTGCCGACCATATCCATCGCGTGGGACGTACGGCGCGAGCCGGCCGAGCCGGCGACGCCACCCTCTTCCTCCTCCCCGGCACAGAGGAAGGCTACATTGAGCGCCTCAAGTCCTCTGCGACCCCTACCTCGCAGTCATACGATAACGTCCTCAAAACAGGTCTTATGACCAAGCTCGAATTCCCTGTCAAAACCACAGCCGTCCCAGAAGACGGACAATCCTACCACGACAAGGCCGAGACCCTACAATTGCACTTTGAACAAAGGCTTCTGGAGGATTCCAAGCGCCTAGAACTCGCTCGAAACGGCTTCAAATCCCACATCCGCGCGTACGCGACCCACATACGCGACGAACGAATTCATTTTGACATTACGCAATTACATCTTGGTCACGTCGCCAAGAGCTTTGGCCTCCGCGATCCACCAGGTGGTATTGGCGCCGGCATCGACCGCAAGGCCAACAAGAAGGGCGGTGGTGGTGGGCGCGGCGCCAAACAGGACCGAGACAGTAAATCTTTGTCCAAGGAGGAACCTTCTACCGATGTGGACGAGAGGGCCTCTATGAATCTCATCCGGAAGAAGAGTATGATGCTCATGAGCTCCGCGGCGGACGAATTCAACATTGGTTAGAGTGAAAGTTGAATTTTTCTAGCTTTTCCTACATCATCTCTTCATTAGTTCTTTCTCGTACCAAAATTTGGTTTCTAAAAAGTGTATCTCGATCATTTCCATTTCAGATTACTAGCATAGCGAGGAGGTCCAACTGCAACTTTTTCTACCGAATAATGATCCACCCTCTTCTTCTTTTCTTGGCCATACGCGCTGTGTCATCATTGGCACCCTGACTTGACGAAGAACCCCAATTTTCATTCCTTTTTTTTTTCTTTCGTTATTCGCATAATGCACGCACGGGGCGCCAAAGACAAAATATGCAGATTTCCAAATGAAATGGAGGGACGCACAAGCACAAGTTCCGCCCCCGGCCATCGCCCCATCGTTTCTAATCGATGCCATCATCAGCCTGACGTCATGTGGATCTCGGGCACGTCATTGGAAAAGCAACGTCTTCTTTTCCGCACATATCGTACCTACATTGGGTAGCCCGGTACCGTCCTCCGCTGATGCAAGTAGCATATACTCAGAACAATCACAATACATCGCAAGGTCTTCTTCCTCCGAATAAGCCACGGCACCCTCAGATCTGCCCATCAACGAAACCCCCGCTGAGGCAAATCTCCAAGACGAGCTTAGTCTCGCTCGACAATCTGAAAGCGTGTCGTCTTTTGCGAATTCAATACAGAAAAACAATACACTATACACCTTTTTCATTCTTCGCCATGGCGGATACGCGACAGGAGGCTACCGGCGCAGCTAATAATGCCGCGGATAACACCTCAAAGCAGGCCAACACCGCTGGCGACAAGCTCTCTGGTGCGGCGGGCTTCGTGACCGGCACGCTGGGCAATGCCGCCGGGGGTTTGTCCCGCACGGCCGGTTCGGTGACTGGAGCTGCGACGACTGGGCTCGGCAACACGGTGAATAGTGTTGCGGGGGAGACGGGTAAGCCGGTTGGGGATGGGCTAAGTGCCGTTGGGAACGGTATCTCTAATGGTCTGAATAGCTTTGCCAAGGGGGTGGAGGATGCTGGGAACTGGAACAAGAAATAGACGAACTGGTGGTGGATTTGTGCACTCCAAGTATGAGTTGCAGCTACAGTTACATGCACGGCATTGTATGCATGTCATGATGTTATAATAGTTAATATAATACAGCTCGTGAGCTACAGTACTGATTATAAAAATATCCTTCAGCGCCAACCACTCTTGGTGCCTGTCTGAAGGACGACCACCATTTACCATTTTTTTTTATACTGTTCCTGACCCAAGGTTCTGCGAATCAGAACTTGCACCTCTGGAACCGTTACACGCCGTTTGCATTCTCATTCTCACTGTAGTCGTAAAACGACTGTTTCGTGACTTTTCCGGAATCTGCAGTACGTGCGTATAGCGCCGCCGATCCTTCCTATTAAGTAACATTCCAAAAGTGTGCAGGAATTGCTTATATTTGCTCAGCGCCCCATCCAGCTTCGTCGGCGTCACGCATGTTGCTAGGGGGCTCGATGGATGGGATGAACTCAAGCGCGACATAGCCCACGCCGATGATGCAGACAATCACACCAGCAATGTTGCTGAGGACCTGCTTTCCAAAGAGGAGGCCACCGATAAGGACGTAGACTGAAGTATGTTAGCAACAGGCAGACGCGCGTGGAACGGTTTGTGCTTCAAGTGGTCACTCACAGATACCTCGCCCGATAAAGGAGAAGAGAAAGTTGGCGTATCGAGAGACCTGAGGCGGGATTTGAAACTCTTGTATTCTCATCAGCAGCTGCTTTGGAAAGTGACCCAAGCCATTGAAGGGTTGAGGGGAAACAGAGGGGCTACTTACCAAGCAGAGCGATAGCCAAACCGAAGACGATCAGATAAGCACCGAGAATGATAGATTGACTGCGTCAAGAAAGATTTTCACCCGCCCCGGAGCGTCAGTACGTTGGGCATAGAATTGATGTAGCTCGATCGCACCATCTATCTGACTGTGGCATCTGGAGGCGCATAGCTAGCTTGAGAAGAACAAACTCCACGACTTACAGCTGAAGGAGAAAGATGCCAGCAATACCGCCGAGAATGGTAATGGTCGCAACGACCAAGTTGACTATGCGGCTGTTTTTTTTTTTTTTTGGCCATACGTTAGTCGTATTTGCGATGAGGCGTCCCATTGGATCGAAAGCGGCCCGAAGACGTACAAGATATCGGATAGCTCCATTGTGATCGCGCGTCAAAAGTATTATTTAAAGACTGGGTGGTGTATCGCTCAATTCTTGAACAGATAGAATATTCGTATGCAGAAAAGGAAGGAGACAGTTATCTAGGCAGAGCTGGGCAGCAAGTTTGCTCGACAACGGCGTGGTGGAGGCGAACGCAATTGGTTGCGTATCGCAACGGGCGGAGTGGAGGTTGGATGTTGGATGTTGGAAGGGTTGGTGGCATGAAAAGCTCGTGCTAGGTCGACTTGGGATTGGCTTTTTTTCCCGGCCCACATGCATGCAGCCTTTACGTCAGGCACGTTCGATATTGGTTCACCGCCTGCCGCGTGGGGACTGCTGCGCTGCTGCGCCGCTGTCAGCCTGGGGCTCTAGACTTTGTGGGCAGACTGGACTCACTGGACTCACTGGAGAACATGCAGCAGAGCGAGAGAGACTGTGTGTGGCCTATTAGCGTCACTGATTGGAATTCTGCCGCTCCAGATCGAAACCAGCCAGACATCACAGACAACCAGACTCTTCGGTCCCAGATCCCACGAGAGCCATCATCCAGCTTCCGTGGGAGCGACACATTGGCCCCAATGCAGTATTGTTGTTAAAACCGACTGCTAACGTAGAGCCGACGGCTCTCACGCATGTCCCTCACCCAGATAGGGTCCTTGGCTCAGCATGTTGGTTTTGTCCTTGCGCCGAGGATTGTCCTCTCCGCAGTGGCCTCTTCTTAGGCCTTCTTCTTTCAAGCTTGCCTCATTGTCATCAGAGTCCGTCTTGGGCCGTCGGACTGTACGCGGGAATGCGACGTACCAGCAAGATGCTCAAGTCCAAAACATTCGCAATATCGGCATCATAGCTCATGTCGACGCTGTACGTGTGGTGGCCTTTGCTGTGCACATATGATTGCTATCATGATTGCTAATAGACGATTGTGTTTTTAAAATAAATAGGGCAAAACTACCACTACAGAGCGCATGCTGTTTTACAGTGGCGTTACGCAGAGGGTCGGGGGTGAGTTTGGCCCCGGTAGACCATCACATTCGTGGCAATGTTTGGCCACCTTCTGAGTATAACTTGACGCTGACTTTGTGGTCAAAGATGTCGATGCCGGAAATACCGTCACGGATTTTTTGGAATTGGAGAGGGCGCGAGGAATCACGATTCAGTCAGCAGCCATCACCTTCACTTGGCCGAGAGCTCAGACCGGCCAGTCGGATACTCCTCCCAAAACGGTAAACCTCATTGACACGCCCGGTCATCAAGACTTCAGGTTCGAGGTTGATCGCTGCCTTCCTGTTCTCGATGGAGCTGTTTGCATTATTGATTCTGTCAAAGGCGTCGAGGCGCACACGGAGCGTGTATGGGCATCAGCACAGGAATTCAAAATACCCCGCATTGTGTACTGCAATAAGCTGGATCGCGAAGGAGCATCTTTCAAAAAGTCTGTACTGGAAATTGGCACGAGACTGAGAGGGTGGCCGCTCGTTTGCCAGATTCCATGGTGGGAAAAGGATGTCTTCGTCGGTGTGATAGACGTCATTGACAGCGTAGCATATCGATGGAAATCGGAACGTGAAAAAATATGTTTTGGTCCGGATGAGTTGCGGCAGCATCTTCTAGAGTCGAATCCGGATTTACTGACGGAAATGCAAGTTGCTAGGCAGCGTCTGATCGAGGGGCTGGCCGACTTTGATGAATCAATCATGGACGAGTTCCTGACAGAGAAGCCTGACATCTCAAGCTCCATGATCAAAGCAGCCATCAGAAGGACCATCTTGGACGGAAGTGGCCAGGCAATTCCAGTATTTGCGGGCTCCAGCTTCCGTCACATCGGAGTCGAGCCATTGATGGATGCCATTACCGACTATTTACCAGATCCGGCACAACGACCAGATGCAGAGGTCCGAGTTGGCTCGTCGAAACAGCTGCTCGGCGACGTAGTAAACGTTCAAGGAAAGAAAGGCGGATCCAACGTTGCGTCTGTTGCTTCCGTCTTCAAAGTCGTGACTCATCCGAAAGAGGGTGTCATTAGCTTTGTCCGAGTCTACCATGGGACTTTGAAGCGGAACGCGCCGAGCTTCAATACAAATGTGCAAGTCCAAGAGCGGCCGATGGGAATTCTCCAGATCTCAGCTGACAAGACACAAGACATACAGGATCTTTCTGTTGGGCAGATTGGAGCTCTCCGAGGACTAAAGAAGGCTCGAAGTGGAGATACTTTGATAACCACTATGAATGGGAAACCGGTAGTAGAGCATCTTCGACACATGCAGATTCGGCCACCTGAAATTCCACCTCCCGTGGCCTTTTTGCAGGTCGAACCATATGGCAATGTTGCTGCTCAGGAATTGCAGGCTGCGCTCGAGAACGCTTCGAGAGAAGATCCAAGTCTGAGATGGAGTCGGAATTCCAAGACTGACCAATTCACCATCCAGGGCATGGGAAAGCTTCATTTGGACGTGTCTCTGTACAACATGAGACAGAAACACAAGATTGATGCCGAGTTTGGCCAGATTGAGGTGGATTACAAGGAGAACGTGACGCGACCCACGGCACCACAGCACGCAGTCTTTGACAGACCGATTGCAAGTAAGGCTGGAAAAGCTACGTGCACAGCAACGCTGGAGCCAGTCGACTCGGACAACCGAAATGGCCTGTTGGAACGAGGAGTTGAGATTGACGGCAACATTTACGAGATTGAGATACCAGAGCTCACGCAGCAGTCAAGCGATGCCGTCTTTGACATTGAAGAAGCACGCCATCAACTCCTGAACGGCGCGATCGCAGGACTGGCGCGAGGTCCACGACGAGCTTCGCCCGTCCACAGCTGCCACGTCAAGATCACACTGGACACTTCAGACGAAGCAATGGCGAGTCCCACGGGAGGGCACTTTAGCAGCGTCGCCAGAAACGCGGTACAGGACGCACTTCGCGATGCCTTTGCCAGACAAGAAATTGGGATCCTGGAGCCCATCATGCTCACGCATATTACATGTCCCGAGGCGGCAGCCGGTACGGTCCAGCATGACATCACGGCCGGCGCGGGCGGGCAGGTGCTCGAGGTCAAGGACCGATCGGCCGAGTCGGCGAGCGATGAGCTGATAGACGTGTCGAAAATATACGCGCCCCCGGACCCATACGATTCTGTCACGTCGCTGCGTGCGAAGAAATCAACAGACAGAATGGTGGAGATTGTCGCCAAGGTCCCGTACAAGGAGATGCTCGTGTACGACGACCACCTGCGCAGCAAAACGGCAGGTCGGCACTCCATGACCATGTCTTTTGATTCGTTTGCACCAGTCGTTGGGCACCGGGAAAAGGCGCTCTGATGAGGGCGGAGGATGCATGCCTACTGGATAATCGCCACTACCTAGTGGCGATTATCCAGTTATCCCCGCAGAGTAGTAGGTAGGTAACTAGGTAGTTACCTACCTACTACTCTGCGGGGATATCTTTTTTCTGTTTTAGCCTCGGCGCTCTGCAAAAGAGAAATGACCTGTTTATACGCATCAATTGATGTTGCAGTGTGTGTGTGTGTGTGTCTGCAAAAAGATGGTGCGCAAATATGTACTGGACAAGTGTATGCGTCTTTCCCACACGTGCGTGTGTGTATATTTGGCACCCGTGATAAGCACAGTTCCATTCATGAGGCTACTCTCCTGGGTTCATCCATCCTCAGATCAACTATACTAGTTCGCGTGATGAATCATGAGCGCCGAGGGGGCAACATATGACGGTGACAGTGACAGTGACGGTACGTTTATCTCCCATTCGAGTCGTTCAAGAGTCCCGCCAGTTGTACACGTAGTCTATGTCCTTTTTTAATCTCCTACCCTTTTTTTTCCCACAGACAACGAAGAAGAGAACGAAACTAGACAGAACACCGACGTAATCAAGTCATGGGCCTTTTTTTATTTCAAAGACGTGGCGTGAGACGTGTTCGGATGACTGCTTGGGGGGAAGCGAATGTCATTGAAAGGGCCGTATGAGTTTGTAAGAATGAGTGGTGTTGCGAGGGTGTTTGTATGAATCACGGATGGAGTTAGCGTGGAGCCACGTCGGTGTGGAGTAAGACTTTTTTTATTCGAGATGGGGAACTGAATATAGTGGAAATGAAAAAAAAAAAAATCTAAAAAAAGCCACTTGGAAACACTGAGAAAAGTGGTGTCTTTATGGCAAAGTCGCACACGGTGGCGTAAATGACCTGGCCAAGTGAGGAAAGCACGCTTGTAAAATCCATCGCGGGTTTGCACCGCACAGGCGGTATTGTCGGCATCTCATGGACGGACGACGGCAGACAGCTGGGGAAGAAATTAGACATTTCTGACGACTACGACTGTGCGCACATTCAGCATGTACATGTGCTTGCCTGCTGGACGTACCACGGGCCTGGGCCTGGACATGGACGGATGGCGTGCGCTTGATGTTCCGGCTGTCTGTCAAAAGTCTGTTGGCTGGGCTGCGTTCCTTGCATTGGGGTCGCGTGTTGGTGGGTGCGACCAGACGGCAGGCAGGGCAGGACAGCACAACGTGGCTTGAAAGATGGATTGGCAACGCATTCGTGTGCTGGTTGGTGTGCTGGTTGGTGCGCTGGTTGGTGCGCTGGTTGGTTGGTGCGCTGGGCTGGTGTGCAGTGGGTGTATGTAATAGTTGTTCGCGCAGTCTCCACCGCCCAATTCATGCAGCAAGCACCGGGACCAGCAGGACCAGGGATCTGGAGCGGGGCGGGGCGCCGTCCCGGGGCACATGATACATCGTACATGATGGATTACATGATGGATTGTAGATGATGGATTATATGATGGATTACATGATGGATTACATGATGGATTGTAGATGATGGATTATATGATAGATTGTAGATGAGGGATCATATGAGGGATTATATGATGGATTACATGATAGATTGTAGATGATGGACTACATGATGGATGGCAGCACGGGAATGCTCCCCAGACTATCATGCGGCTCAGGCACCAGAGGCGCGCGACTTGGGGGCGACTGCTAAAAATGCATGCTTGGTCTCAAATGTGGTGTCGTGGTATCAGATTAGGGCTGTGCCGCTTTCCAAGGCGACTCAGACAGCCACGAGGACAAGTCGTCCCAGGCAGGAAGCCTATCAAAGTTCAAGCGTCATATCTTCTCCACAAGTCCAAGGGGGGTTCTGCTCAGAATCGTGCAGAATC
Source organism: Claviceps maximensis (assembly GCA_018360255.1). Classification (NCBI taxonomy): domain Eukaryota; kingdom Fungi; phylum Ascomycota; class Sordariomycetes; order Hypocreales; family Clavicipitaceae; genus Claviceps; species Claviceps maximensis. Next base: position 22,651 of record SRPZ01000033.1, read on the forward strand.
CATGGTCCGTTGCTCCATTCCCAAAGCAAAGTCCCGCAGAGAGGGAGAGAGTTCATGCCACGTCTCCTAGCGCACAAGATGGTGGCGCTCCTGGCTCCTGGCTCCTGGCTCCTGGCTACTGACTACTGGCTCCAGCATGCTCATGTTCTCCTTTCTATTCCCTTCTATGCGGAAGACAGAGGAGAGCGTACATAGATGTACATGCGAATGTAATGGACTCGGGTTTTCATCTCCACCGGCGCGCTGCAGTCGCATGCCACGATGCCAGCCGGGCTGAGCTTGCCCCGTGGCTTGCGACCATCAAGCCTCAGCCGAATAGACGTGTCGTTATTGGCCGAGCCGCGCGTCGGGACCTGCATTAGTCGTGTTACATTGGGCTGCAGAGGGATGAGAGCTCTCCGTCCATTGGCCATGGGCAGCGGATTGGCGGCACAGCGGGCCGTGAAGTCGTGGGCCATCTGGCATCTCGACAAAAGAAAAAAGGTTGAGAGAGAAAAAAAAAAAATCGAACAACAAAGAGGCGTCCAAGTGATCGCGTAATTTCATCTTAAATGAGGACTAAGCCTTGTTTCTACTCTCATCCATCCAAGCATAACCTCCGATCCGCTAAAGTAGAACCAGGGTGGCCCTGGCCCTGCAGCCACCACGCGTATGCACAGGGGAAAGGGCTGGGACCAGGCTGCATTGTGGCTCCTTCCTTTGCGATCCAATATTTGTTGCCCTTCTTGCCTCCTTTGCTCCTGCCTGCCCTGCCCTGCCGGCAACGAGCCGGAGGAATAGGAATATAGCCTCACCCTCCTCAAGACACTCTCTGTCCACCTTAGCCGTGTTTGTAGCATTGTATGTAATGCCTGGTGTAGTAGCCCCACGCCATCTCGCCTCTTCTTCGACTCTGCCGGAAAACTTAAGCCAAGTACTCGCCTTTGCCACCCATGCCTGTTATTCCCTTGCTCCTCCGTCTCATGTCTCTTGCCCAGCCCGGAAGCATCGCAAACCAACTCTCGATGCTCGATAATTATTGGCCCTTACTGTTAATGCTTTAATGCATAGAAGCTTGGCCGCTGGTATACACTCCTTTAACACCACGTCACTCTCTTGTGTTGCGCCTGTAATCGATTGTTCGACGAAAACACCGCTCTTTTCTTCTTGTTCTTGGACCACACTCATTTGATCGACTGAAAAAAAAACGCCAGACGCTTTTTCTTGTTCGAAACCATCGCGAAACCGTCGCAAAATTGGCAACTACGCCGTCATCCATCAGTCGAAAACGCTTCTTCATCAGTTCATCGCCCGAAACCTGCCCTCAGTAGACTGAACAAGGCCTGGCCGCGGCACACTTTGGCGTCTTTGATAAGATAACTTGAGTGCTGAGACGATAATCGGCCCCATATCACACCACCTCAACAGCTATTTCACCATGAGGCTGCCATTTCTTTACGTTCTTCTCGGCACTGCGGCTGTCACCGTATCTGAAGCCAGTGCCTCACATCAACGAGCGCATCAGGTTGGCAAACGACTGGCTCGTCATCACGGCGGTCACATCCACTCTCGTGCCGAGACCAATGCCATCGTCAAACGCGGAACTTGTGCCTTTCCCACCGATGACCCCAATCTTGTTGCTGTTACGCCTGAAGCCATGAATGCCGGTTGGGCCATGAGCCCTGATCAGGAGTGCAGGCCAGGAGACTACTGCCCAATCGCCTGCAAACCCGGCATGGTGATGGCTCAGTGGAAACCGGGTTCCTCATACAAATATCCCGACTCCATGTTCGGCGGGCTGTACTGTGATAATAACGGCAACGTCCAGAAGCCTTTCCCTCAAAGGCCCAATTGTGTTCCGGGAACCGGCACTGTCAAGGCTGTCAACGAATGTCAGGGTCAAGTTTCCTGGTGTCAAACGATTCTGCCGGGCAATGAGGCCATGTTGATTCCCACCCTCGTCACCTCGGAAGCCACCGTTGCCGTTCCCGATATTTCCTACTGGGCAGGCACCGCCGCGCACTTCTACATCAATCCACCCGGCGTCGGCGTCGAGGGCTGTATTTGGGGAACAGAGGTCAACCCTATTGGAAACTGGGCTCCATACGTTGCTGGCGCTAATACTGATGCCAGCGGCAGAACCTTTCTCAAAATCGGCTGGAATCCAATTTGGCTCGAATCTGCCCCGTCATTTTCGAAACCCAGCTTTGGCATCAGAATCGAGTGTCCCGATGGTGGCTGTGTTGGATTGCCGTGTGAGATTAATCCATCTTCAGACCCTATTGGCAGTGTTGTTAGCAAGCTGTCTGCCATTGGCGCAGGCAATGCTGCGTTCTGCGTGGTGACGGTTGCCAAAGGGTCTACCGCTCGTGTTGTCACCTTTAATGTGTCTGGTGGCAGCACGAAGCCCAACCCTGATCCCAAGAAGAACTCTCCTCCTCCTCCTCCACCACCACCACCTACCCCTGAGAGCGTTCCTCCCACAACTACTAGCTCGACTCCTTTGCCCCATTCAACGACTTGCACCAGTTCCGCGTCAACTTCTGTATCTCTGACCTCGTCGCACCCGTCAACGCATACACCGAAACCAGCTCGTCGTCCAGGAGTCTTTCGCGAAATGGACACGGACACGGACACGTCTTCTGATGCTGATTCCACCACATCTCTCCCTTCATCATCATCGTCATCATCAACATCAACATCACCAACAACAACAACAACAACAACAACAACGGCAGCATCATCATCATCATCATCATCATCATTGGAGCCCGTGGCCGTGCCAACTGCTCCAGGTGCCCCCAAGACGATTGACGAAAAGGGGGGAGCGGGCAGGCGGCAAGGCAGTGCAGCGGCAGGCCTTTTCGTGGCATTCATTGTCGCGTCCTATGTGATTTAGGCAATTCCTCATCATTTTACAAATTGCTCAACGCCAATAGTAGACGGGCAAGCTACACTCCTCATCCTCCTCGTCCTCCTGCTCCTCTCCTTTTTCTTCTTCTTCTTCTTCGTCTCCTTCTTTTTTTCTTCTCCTCCTCCTGCTCCTCTCCTTTTTCTTCTCCTTCTCCTTCTTCTTCTTCTCCTTCTTCTCTTTCTCCTTCTTCTTCTTCTCTGTCAATTCTTCCCTATCATTCCGAGACGCTCGCCATATAAGGGGAAAAAAGTTTATGGCGGTTGTGACTCTGCTTCTGGCCTTGTAACGAGGAAATCCGGCTGCTCATCATCTTGCAGCTGACACATTCATTTCCAGAAAGATTTACTTTACACCCCTTTTGATCTGAGGATATATCGGCTCAGGGGATTTTTTTCTCATGAATATCAACCGAATTATATTGGTGATAGTGTTTATTGTCTTTGGCAAAACTCCTTGATGGCTGACGCCGTCTGTCTCAATCGACGTTCTGCTCGACGCTTCTTCAACTGTCTCGTACTTTTTTTCATCTTCTTTTCTATTCAAAAAGTCTTCTTCTTTCTTCTTCTTGGCTACTACCCTTTATACTTCTTCGATACCCTCCTCTTAGCAGAATAAGGGCTTGTTTCGCTTGGAACCCCCAATTTTGGACACAGGTGATGGGGCAGGATTTTTCAACTTTTCAATAAAAGGATAAGAATATATGTGGAACTACATGATTTGATGTATTTACAGCTTCACAAATTAAAGCCATTTTGGGCAAAAGTAATTCACTGGAGGCACTAACGGACATGTCTTTTGTGAATACATATATATCTATTTATATGTATGTATACGTGTATGTATACATGTGTTGTTTCCCGTGTTTTTTCCCGCCTCTTGAAAGAGGGTCGCGAAATGGTGATTATCTCCATTCGCACGGATGGAGCCTGCTCCACAACAAACATAGCTTGCAAACGAGGATGCAGTATTCTATCTTGTATCTTTCTTTACCGTGCTAGATGTTTTGTCTCCCCCCCCCCCCTTTGTGTCGCTCAAAGCCGTGATCCACATGCCGTGCTCATTTATATAGTCAAGATTGCGCCGAGTGTTGGTTCCGAAAATTATGTACATTGCGTGAAGAAGAAGAAAACAGGAAAATGCCGCCAACACAGTACGGGGGGGACAAAATAAGGGGGAGAAAAAAAGACGGAGAAAAACCCGAGCTGTTGACGCTCTTACCCCTTGACCCACCCAGGAACCTCATCGATATCAAAGTCCTCTTCGTACCGTCTTTCCATGATGGCCTGCCAGACGGCGGGCCAGCCGGCCACGACAGGACCCTTGGCCTTTGCTCCGATGATGGCGAACCTGGCCTGTCCGTGGGCGACGAAGCCGTGCATTAGGCCCTGCTGGACCAGCGTGGCGACCATCATCTCGATGTCGTTGAGGGTGATTTCGGCGTTGCCCCAGACCATGCCCTCGTTCGGTCTCAGGTTCTTTGATTTCCCGCCCGGGGGAGGCGCCAGGGTTGTGTCGGGGGAGTAGTCCTGGACGTTGTTGGCGAGGGCTCTCATGAAGAGGGGGTTCGCTTGTGAGGCGGATCGCGGGGCGGGAGACGGCAGCCAGCCTTCCATCCGGTGTTGGAGATACAGGGCCACGGCGTGGAGATGGGTCAGGTCCAGCGTGGCGGCCTTCCTGGACGAGACGTCGGCGGGGGCCACGTAGGTTAGGATGAAGGTCTTGCGCGCCAACGACCGCCACAGCATGGGCCGCAATCTGTGCGTCAGCGCGAGCAGCAGGCCCTTGTCGAAGAGCCAGGCCTCGTGCGCGGCCAGATGGGACTGGAAGTGGACGAAATTGCCTGACCGGACGGCCTGGCAGAGCGGCCGGAACACGTCCTGCAGCGGTTGGGCCTCGGGCCGCTGCAGGAGAGGCCGGGACGGGAACCGCCCGAGGAGCATGTTGCTGGGGATGAGGTAGGTGAGGATGTTGGTCCGGTGGGAGGTGAGCTGCGGAGGCGTCTGGAGGTAGGCTTGCTCGAGGCACAGGGCCGCGCGGTGGTAGTGCTGGTTGGAGAAGTTGAAGCGGCCTAGGTAGTAGAGGAACGTGACGCGCTGAGAGGCCGGGTAGAGGGAGAGGGGGAGGGAGAGGGTGGAAATGTTGACAAAGAGCATCTTGGCGAGATTTGTTCTTCGGCACTATGGGTGGGGGGATGTTAGCTTTGTATACTCTCCTTCCCCTGCGGTCCTTTCTTTCTTTTTTTTTTTCTTTTATTTAAATAAAAAAAAAGACAAGTTCATCCTTGCTTGGGGTAAAGAACCTACCGCGAATAACAACTTCAATACCAGATTCGCAAACATGTACACGCCCACCTTCTTCCCCTCGGGCACCTTTCCCACCGACCGATCGGTCAGGCAGGTCGTGAAGATCTTTTGGATGATTTCCGCCGACGACTCGGCGACTGACTTGCCGCTGGTGCCGTCGTCGTCGACGGAGCGGACCCGCCGGGTCAGGTCGGGCCGGCGGTTGAGCTGGAGGGTGAAGCGGGCGAGGGTGACGGAGAAGGACATGCTTGGCTGGAGGAGCATGGCGCCGTAGGTAGGGTGTGTGAAGGCGGTGCCGCAGGAGCTGGGGGGGATGTCAGCTCGTGTGTGTGTGTGATGAGGTATGTTTATGGACTGTTAAGGTTCTTGAACAAGCGCTTCGAGAGAGTCCGAACAATGTATAAATTTATGAATCAATATATTGGATTTTTCTTTTTTAAAAAAATCTTGTCATCAAATTCACAGGAGAAAAACAAAAAAAAAAGAATCATAGAAAGAGAATCCAGCGAGCAACAAGAAAAAAACACACTTCACCAGCGCTGTGAGCAACTCGTGCGCCCCGAGCAGATCCTCGTAATTGATATCTCGCCACAAGGTCAGGTAATCCTTCATAAAGGACTGAAAGGACGGCCAAATGGTGGCCTGGCCATCGGGGACGTCGTCGTCCACAGACACGGGGAGGTGCTGCTCAAGAGCGGCCTCGAGGCCCTCTGGGCCGGCAAACTTGGTGCGCAGCTCGGCGGCCATGTCGTAGTACTTTTGGTCGGAGCCCGGCTCGACCTGGAGCCAGGAGCGGAGCATGTCGCCCTGTTGGTTGCGGACATATTGACGTATTTGGGCGAGGAACTGAGCGACGAGGGTCATGCTGGGGCTTTGGCTCGCCGTCGGATTTGGGGGGGGTGATGTTGAGGTCGAAGGGGGGATGGAGATGGATGAGATGAGATGAGGTTTTGGTGGTGCGGCTCGAGGGTGGTGGAATGGCGTCAGTCCGTGGTGGGGGAACGCGTGTGAGTGAGCCGTGAATGAACGAGTGAGTGAGTCGCCGCGGCGGCTGGGCAGCGGCAGCAATCCCACTCAGCTTGATCGTCTTGAGCGGTGCACCAGTTCTGTGTTTGTGTTTGGAGCGCTTTGATCTTTATAAACATGGCTTTCTGACGCAATGCGGGTGTCCATTTCCGAAAATGCGCTTAAATTGGTATAATAATCATGAACCCCCCCGGTCCGGGCAAACCCGAAACTCATTACTTGATACATTGATTTGATAAATTACATCTCGTCCCTAACGTGAACCCGAAACAGATAAAATGAGAAAAAAAAAAGAAAACCAAAAAAAAAAAAAAAAAAAAAACCCAAAAAAAACGGCACGACTCTCTGTCATTGTTCGCTAGCCATATGTAAATTCAATACGACGCCTTTGACCCTCATGCGGACTCGATTCTCTGCACCACCATGGCCGTGGCGGCACCACCCCCGTTGCAAATAGCAGCAACACCGTACTCGCCCGGCTTCAGCTGATGGAGCAGCGTGGTCAAGATTCGTGATCCGGAGCTTCCAAGAGCATGGCCGAGAGAGATGGCGCCTCCCAGAGGATTGACTTTGGCTCCCTCGAGACCGAGAATCTTCTGGTTGGCCAGAATCACAGCGGCAAAGGCCTCGTTGAACTCCCAAACCGCGACCTCGTCTTTTGTGATACCGGCTCTCTCCAAAGCGAGCGGCACAGCCTTGGCGGGCGCAACGGGGAAGTCAATTGGGGCCATGGCAGCATCGGCATAGCTGCAGATCCTGGCGAGAACACGCGAGCTGGAACCATATTGCTGAGCGAGAGCCTTGTTGCCCAGGACCAGAGCGCTGGCGCCATCGTTCAACGTGGAAGAGTTGGCGGCAGTCACGGTGCCGGTGCCGTCGCGAACAAAGGCGGGCTTGAGGGTGGGAATCTTGTCCATCTTGACATCCATGTAGCCCTCGTCGGTATCGATGATGGTGTCGCCTTTTCGGCCAGGGACAGTCACGGGGACAATCTCGTCGGCAAATGCCTTGTCAGCCCAGGCCTTCTGGGCCTTCTTGTATGACTGAATGGCGTAGGCGTCCTGCTCTTGTCGCGTGATCCCGTGGTTCCTGACAGTGTTCTCGGCGCAATTGCCCATGTGGAACTGCTGGTACACATCAGTGAGGCCGTCCTTGATCAGGCCGTCCTCCATATTGACGTGGCCAAAGGCAGGCAAACCGCTGGCACGGGGCACATAGAAAGGAACGCGGGACATGTTCTCCATGCCGCCGGCAATCTGGGCCTCGGCCAAGCCCATCTGAATATTCTGCGCGGCCAAGGCAACGGCCTTGAGGCCGGATGCACAGACCTTGTTGATGGTCGTCGCCTCGACCGTTTCGGGAAGACCAGCGAAGATGGTGGCCTGGCGGGCGGGGGCCTGGCCGACCGAGCCCTGCATGACATTGCCCATGTAGACGTCGGTAATCTTGTCGATGGGGACCTTTGACTTTTCGACGGCTGATTTGATGGCGACGGCGCCGAGCTTGGTCGCGGATACACTCAAGAACGAGCCGTTGAACTGGAATACTGACACTTAGCTCGGATGCATAAAAACAACACACGGAAAAGGAAACAAAGATGACAAATGAATTTCAAGAGACAAAGACCGGGGGGGGGGGGGGGAAGAAGACGAACGTACTTTGGCCGTTGGAGTTCTCGAGGCGCTGAGAATGTAGGCATCTTGAAGTTCCTTACGCAACGTGGCACTGGTAGAAAACTGACGAGCTGCCTTCACATGCCAGACAAGCTGGGTGGCGAGTCGTGGTGATCGGAAATGTGTCACAACCATCTCGGTAGCAGGTCAGACCAGGTGATTTGAGCTACTCTGCAAGAACACGAACGATGCGAGGACGAGGAAGAAGAAGAAGAAGCGGTGGCAGGGATAGCAGAGAAAGCGCAAGGCGTCGTTGAAGACGGATGGCAAGGTGATGATGCTCTGGATCAAGATGACGGCCATGGTGGTTTGCTCGGTACGCCTCGGCTTAAAGCGGGTAACTGGGCGGCGCGGCGCGGGAGCCGAAGTGGACTTTGACTTTGCCTTCTGGTGTTCTCCGGTCTGGAGACGTTGTAATGAACACGAGCATCAGCACCACATGCAACCAACACCAGATACATCATTACCCGCAGCCCAGTCCCTAGGAACAGCAGGAAACAGCCCGGACGATCGATATGGAGCCGACCACTTTCTTCTTGCACCAACGTGAGTGAGCCATTGCCATGCTGCTCAAAACGCCAAGGATCCCCGTGCAATCACGTGACAGTCTTGCCGAGCACACCAACCCCCGCGGCTGGACTGTTCAGGCTGCCCGTTTGACGCCTCATGATTGGCCCAGGGGACCACGTCGTGCTGGAGGAAGAGGGGAGCAGAACGCGGTTTTTGGTTCTAGGCCCAGAATTAATCGCCATCTAATCCACGTCTGGCTGGAGTGGCCGGCGGCACTTGATGGACTCGAGTGAATTACTCCATGCCGACCCCGTTCTGTTGTCCGCCGTCACGCGCAACCTGTCAAGCTTCATTCACCCGCCTACGCATAGGATACTAGACCGGACCCTCCTTCCGCAGACTCGCACTTGCTTGCAATAAGATCATCTGTTCTGATAAGCAAAGGTTGCTTTCATCGTCCGCTCCCGCAGATTACAAGCTTCCCAAGCAAGCTGGGTTCAACTCGTCATTCGCCATGTCTACCGCAGCCCGCCGTCGCTTGATGCGTGACTTCAAGGTTCGCCACAGGACGTTACCAGAAATGGGAATATATCCTGCGATCCCAAGAGCAAAAAACTGACCCAGATACAAATGATTTCATAGCGCATGCAAACTGACCCTCCTGCTGGCGTTTCGGCTTCTCCCGTCCCCGACAATGTCATGACGTGGTCAGTCCCTCATTAATTTAATCCTCGGTTGGGCGGAAGAAGGAGTCAAGCGTGACAGTTGGGTCGCCAACATATGGGACTGACATTCGGGCGAACCAGGAACGCCGTCATCATCGGGCCCTCCGACACACCGTTCGAGGACGGTACATTTAGACTTGTGATGCAATTCGAAGAACAATATCCGAACAAACCGCCGCAGGTCAAGTTCATCAGCCAAATGTTCCACCCTAATGTGTATGCAACGGGGGAGCTCTGTCTCGATATTCTGCAAAATCGATGGAGTCCGACATACGACGTAGCTGCTGTTCTGACAAGCATTCAAAGGTATTCACGACTGGCTCGCCCAGATCCTGGGCTCCTGCTCGAGGGTCGTTTTGATGATGCTAACACGATCCAAATCATCACCCTAGTCTGCTCAACGACCCGAACACAGGATCTCCTGCAAACGTCGAGGCGTCGAATCTATACAAGGACAATCGCAAGGAATATACCAAACGAGTAAGAGAGACGGTCGAGAAGAGCTGGGAGGACTAGGAGGCGACTTGGCTCTATTGAACACGGGGTGACGATATTGATGATGATGATGATGATGAAGCAGCAGCAGCATAATCGTCCGACATGTATTTTGTATATCGGGTCAGGGGACGGCAGTAGATAGACTGATGGACGGACTTGAGAAAGCGTTCCTTGCGTTGAGTCATGGGACGATGCTCTTAATCTCGTCGAAGAAGCTGGGCAGTAAGATTGAAAGGGCGTTTCTGGTGTATGGTGTTGTCATGTTTATACCAAGGGGCCTGTACTTGTGGAGCCATGATGCATTTTTTTTTTTTACACTCGTCAAATATCGACTGGATCCTCTGTGCTTCTACGAGATTCAACTCTTGTCAAGTTGCTGGCCGCCGTGCACGTTTTTTTTTTCTTATAAATATATATATATATCTGTTTTCACCTTTGTTCTTATGTGTATATATAGGCATATGCCCGTGTATATAGACATATGCCCGTGTATATAGGCATATGCCCATGTACATGTATATAACGTGCAATTCGCCACGAGGGTCCCAGGTAGTTGTCTCCGAGGGCACTTTAGTTCACATGTGCTAGACCGATACTTTCTCTGGTTGCCCGGGACAGGAGACGTGACTTTCTGTCATGACGGGGCGAGTGCCATGAATTAGCGCGTTTGGAAAGACCCATGCAGACCGCCTCGGGAAAATTTCTTCGCTGGGTGTTGCCAATCATCACGCACCATGACGCGGAGGGGTTCTTGTGTGTATGTGTGTGTGTGTGTGTGTGTGTGTTTGTTTGTTTACCTAGGAAAATCTTGACACAAAAGCCGTCGCTGGTTCGTGATAGCATGGCAGCACTCGGCGAGCTGGCCGTTGTCGAAAAAAAAAGTCTCAGACGCTACCTTCCTGCCTTACCTTCCTACCCTACCCACCTAGGCAGGCAGGTAGGTACTGCACGCACGTCCATGACCCTTGTCATCGCATATGCTATGCAAATGCAAGGCTGGCCACACAGGACTCGGGCTTTTGCATGCGAATTCGTCGAAAAAAAGCAGCCAAGTGAAGAAAAACCACCAAATCAAATAGAACAACGTCATGTCGGATCAAAGAAAACAACGTCATGCACATCTTATCTGCACTCCAGAGCGACTTGCGCATGGGGCCAGGCATAGTGCATGAGTCACTGTTCTTCATGCGTGTCGCGCGCGAACTGGGGCGCGGGAAGGTCAACTGGTTGAACGACCCTCATGTTATCTACCTCCTCCTTGTCGACGTGAATAATAAATACGGTCAGTAGCAACAACAACAACACGGCGCCAGACGTCAACAGCGCCAATGTGGTCTGGTGCGTCGATTAGCCAATGGTGCCCTAGTGGAGGGCGGCGGTCGCGCTAAACCACACAGAGCCCACCCACCAGCAGCCAGCAGCAGACCGCACGGTTGCTGCCCTCGTTAACATGAACGGTTCGTCGTTGCCTGCAATCCATGTCGGGTCTGGCCGGGTCGGGGCTGGCTGATCCCAGCGTCCCAGCGTCCCAGCGCCCCCCGCGGCGGCCCAGCCTGTGCTGGGAGTCCTGGCTGCGTACTCAGTCTCAGCACCAGGTACCTGCCTGCTGTGCGTACTGCGCGGTCGATACAAAACCACCAGACCCAGCCTGGTGCGGGTACCCGACCCGGTCCAGACATTAACCCCTCCCCCTCCCTCAAAAGCGCGTCTCTCCCAACGGAGGAGACACTCGCCCACTCTTGTTCTGTGTTCTCGATCGAACCTGTCGTCGCAGAGTCTGGTCCATCTTAGGCACTGCACAGACAAGACACATCTGTGCTTTGGCTTGCTGTTTTGCTCGGATCGTCGACCCGGTCGATTCGAATTGACGTCTCATTTTGTTTCGTCTCGATAGCATCCGTTTTGTTTCTGTGGTTTTTTTAGGGATTTTTTTTTTTTAGGGTTTCCTGCGGGGAAGTGCCCTCTTCGTGGCCCTACTCTTCTTCACGTTGGACAGGCACCACTACCCCGAGGGTGTGCGTGTGCGGCTCATGATTCTTACGACACCGACTCCTTGAGCAACAACGCCTGAAAATGTCTGCAAACAGCATCAAGGTCGTGGCCCGGTTCCGGCCTCAAAACCGGATCGAGCTGGAGTCGGGTGGCAAGCCCATCGTCTCCTTCAACTCAGATGACTCTTGTACTCTCGATGTACGAATTTTTACCCTCCCCCCCTTTCCCCCCCCTTTCCCCCCCTTTCTTCTGTTGCCGCTCCCGCTTCGCCATGTCTCGCTCGGCGGGATGCACATCCGCCATGCACGTATCCGGCTAACGAAATGTCTCTTCTTCTCTTTTGTCGTCTATACAGTCCAAAGAAGCCCAGGGCTCCTTCACCTTCGATCGGGTGTTTGACATGGCATGCAAGCAGCAAGACATTTTTGACTTCTCCATTCGACCAACCGTCGATGACATCTTGAACGGTTACAATGGCACAGTATTTGCCTACGGCCAGACTGGTGCTGGTAAATCGTATACCATGACGGGCACAAACATCGATGACGTAGAAGGTCGAGGTGTCATCCCGCGTATTGTTGAGCAGATCTTTGCAAGCATCATGTCCAGCCCGAGCACGATAGAATATACTGTGCGCGTCAGCTACATGGAAATCTACATGGAGAGGATTCGCGATCTTCTGGCTCCTCAAAACGACAATTTGCCAGTGCACGAAGAGAAGAACCGTGGAGTCTACGTCAAGGGTCTCCTGGAAATTTATGTGTCCAGCGTGCAAGAAGTGTACGAAGTCATGAGAAGAGGTGGAAATGCTCGGGCAGTGGCCGCAACCAACATGAACCAGGAGTCGTCGCGATCGCATTCCATCTTTGTCATTACCGTCACGCAGAAAAATGTCGAGACGGGGTCGGCCAAGAGCGGTCAGCTCTTCCTGGTCGATTTGGCGGGTAGTGAAAAGGTGGGCAAGACAGGCGCAAGTGGGCAGACCCTCGAAGAGGCCAAGAAAATCAACAAGAGCTTGAGCGCTCTCGGCATGGTTATCAATGCTCTGACTGATGGCAAATCATCTCACGTCCCTTACCGAGACTCAAAGTTGACTCGAATCTTGCAAGAGTCGCTGGGTGGTAATAGCCGGACGACGCTCATCATCAACTGCTCCCCCAGCAGCTACAATGATGCCGAAACCATTAGCACCCTGCGCTTCGGCACACGAGCCAAGTCCATCAAGAACAAGGCCAAGGTCAATGCCGAACTCAGTCCTGCCGAGCTCAAGATGCTGCTCAAAAAGGCTCAGGGTCAAGTCACCAACTTCGAGTCCTACATCTCCACTCTTGAGGGCGAAGTTCAGCTTTGGCGCTCAGGAGAGGCGGTCCCCAAAGAGAAATGGGCGCAGCCTGTAGAGGCTCTCGCGACGAGGACGGAGCCAAAGACTCCGCGTCCCTCAACGCCCTCTCGAATCACCACTGAGAGCCGATCGGAAACACCAGCTGCCTTGGATCGGGCTTCCACCCCTGTCCTGCAGCTGGAGAAGGACGAACGAGAGGAGTTCTTGCGCCGCGAGAATGAACTTCAGGACCAGCTGGCTGAGAAGGAGTCGCTGGCCACGGCAGCTGAGAAGACCCTGCGCGAGACAAAGGAAGAAATGGTCTATCTCAAGGAACACGACAGCAAGCTGGGCAAGGAAAACGAGAGGCTGACGACGGAAACCAATGAGTTCAAAATGCAACTCGAGCGACTCACGTTTGAGAGCAAGGAGGCCCAAATCACCATGGATGCTCTCAAGGAGGCGAATGCAGAGCTGACTACGGAGCTTGACGACGTGAAGCAGCAGCTTCTCGACATCAAGATGAATGCCAAGGAAACTGGTGCAACCTTTGATGAAAAGGAGAAGCGCAAGGCCGAGAAGATGGCCAAGATGATGGCTGGCTTCGACCTTGGAGGAGAGGTTTTCAGCGACAATGAGCGGTTCATCGGCGAGGCTCTTCAACATATTGACAAACTCCATGAAGTATTGGCCGCCGGCAACAACATCGCGCCCGATGAGTTGAAGGACCTCCGTGCCAGGCTTGTGGAGACACAAGGCATCGTGAGACAAGCAGAGTTGTCCATGTTTGGAACCTCATCCGGCGAGATGGAATCTCGAAGGCGGCATGAGTTGGAGGAGAAGCTGGAGGCGATGCACCAGCAGTATGAGGATCTCTTGACGAAGAATCTGAGTGAAAGTGATGTCGACGAAGTCAAGGCTTTACTCCAGAATGCCTATGCCGGCCGACAGGCGACACATGCTCAGCTGATTGAGGAACTCAAAGCTGATGCGGCCCAGAAGGTCAATGAGAACTCACGCATGAAGTTGCTCATCGAAGACCTTCAACAGCGAGTCAAGACGGGAGGCACTGCCCCCATGACCAACGGCAAGACCATTCAACAACAGATTGCCGAGTTTGACGTGATGAAGAAGAGCCTGATGCGGGATCTGCAGAACCGCTGTGAGCGTGTTGTTGAGCTCGAGATTTCGCTGGATGAGACGCGTGAGCAGTACAACAACGTTCTCCGTTCATCCAACAATCGCGCCCAGCAGAAGAAGATGGCCTTCTTGGAGAGAAACCTCGAACAGCTGACACAGGTCCAGCGCCAGCTGGTAGAGCAAAACTCTGCACTCAAGAAGGAGGTTGCCATTGCCGAGCGCAAGCTGATTGCACGAAACGAGCGCATTCAGAGTCTGGAGAGCCTGCTGCAAGACAGCCAAGAGAAGATGGCCGCGGCGAATCACAAGTATGTCTCGAAAAGATGGCACAAACTCTACCCCGAGTCAACCCGATCCATGAAGCCCCTCATGAACCCCCTCACCTTGAACCCCCTCATCTATTGAACGAACCCACCACGCCTTAGAGGTTGATGATAAACTAACACAAGTGTTTCTAGGTTCGAAGTCCAACTCGCCTCTGTCAAGGAGCGTCTCGAGGTAGCCAAGGCCGGCAGCACCAAGGGTCTCAACACCACGAGCGAAGGCTTCAGTTTCGCCAATGCCGGGAGCCGCATTGCGAAGCCTCTCCGTGGCGGCGGCGGGGACAGCCCCGTTGTCTCCACGTCCACATCCCTTCAGCCTGAAGCCACCAGCAAGAGAAGCAGCTGGTTCTTCAACAAGTCGTAAAAAGGGAAAGAGGGTGGCTGCTATGTAAAAGACTTTTGATTTTCCCTCTCTTCCTTTTTTCCTCTTTTATTTTTTTTTCTTTGTTGTTTGGGATGACCGCATGTTACGAAATAGCGAGACACGATTTAGATATACCTGGACATAGCCACAAACACTCATGTGACACCAAGACTTTTGTGTAACAAAACTGTGTCTATGTTGGAATGGAAAGAGACTTTTTCTTCTTTTTTCTTCTTTTTTTTTTCTTTTCCTTTTTTATGTGTGTGATATCCTCTCATTGCTCTGCTCTGCTCTGTCGACCTTGATGTGTCTTGGATGCATTGTCAGTCATCTCCCTGCATTTGCGATCTCTCTTCTCCGGCTCTTGCACTGCCATCACCCCTCTCATTCTTCTTCAAGATTGAGGGGTCTCTCGGAGGTTTTCTTGTTTTCTTCTTTTTTGAGCGCCTCTTTCGTCACGGTGCTATGTGCAAAGACGGACTGTTTCAACGAGGTGGCCTTTTTCCGTGGAGCGTTGATGCTCACCATCACTTTCTTCGATTCATCCAACTTACAAATCAGGATCCATCCGAATGACAGTATCGAATACAGGCTCGGATCGACTTTGAAGCGCAAAATGGACAGAGAGGGATTGTAAGGGAAAAAAAAAGAGATGACTCGGATGTCTAAGATGACGATCGTATGAGAAGCTATGAAAATGGGGGATACGCGGATACGGGGAGTAGCGGGGAATACGGGCATTTTGCGTTGGTCGGGGATTGCGCAACGGCGGTTATGATTGTTAGAGCTCCAGGCATGACATTAGATATATGGTACGAGAATATAAAGTCCCTAAACAGATTTGGAAGAAACGTAAATGCGCTTTGGCGGCGGTAAGAAAAGACCAAGGAGATGGGATTTGAAGAAATCGATCTGAGTTTGCGATTGTATCAATGGTTTACCACCAGGAACGCACATGCACGTTGGAATGAAACCAGGAACATACAATGCATGTTGAAATGAAACCAGGAACAAACAGGCACGTTGAAATGGAACATGGGAAAAATAAATAGAAGAGAATATTTTATTTAATTGTGGACTATCTTGACGCAAGGCAGACGCTAGCATGCACACGTTCAATAATGAAAGGGGAAAGAAGAGGAAAAGAAGAAAAAGAAATAGAAAAGAGAAGAAGAAGCAAAGAAAAAAGACAAGAAAGCAAAGGAAGAAAAAAGGAAAAAAGAAAAAAAGGAAAAAAGATTGTAATACGATTGAAGAAGGATGGTTTAGTTTAGCGAACTTCCTTGCAATGTTTGGCAATCAAAATGGCCTGTGGGACAAGAATGGCGCTGCAGACAATGACAGCCCCGACGCTTAATGCGAACATCTTGACGTAGAGGGTAAGAAGACGACGCCAGGACGACTTGCGGAACGTGGTCCAGGCGTCCGTGACAGTGGCGTACCCCTTGCCGCCCACGACCTCGGGCTCGACGCTGCCCTCAAAGGAGCGATCAAAGGGGATGATGGTGCTCTGTTCGACGGGCAGGAGCGAAGCCTGCACCCGGACGAGGACAACATAGGCGGGTATGATGACGAAGACGGAGCATGCGACGGTGACGAGGGTGACGAAAAGAGACTTGGTGATGAAGGCGGCGTCCAAGGCGTCCATGTCCATCGGCTGGTTGAGGCCGTTGCTCTTGGGCAGTTGGAGGCCGAGAATGAGGGCCGTGGCGAGGGGGATGCAGCGGGTGATTTCGCGGGCGAGCCAGTAGATGGTGACGGCCTTCCAGGTGGCGTCAAAGGTGCGTCGGAAGGGAGGGAGGCGCGACCAGAAGGGCAAGGGGGATTGTTCCGAGATGACGATGTGGACCCATGCGGTGCTGAACTGAACGAGGGTGAGGGAGGCGAGCAGCGTGGCGAGCGGGTAGAAGAAGCCGCCGAGGGCGCTGGTGAAGAGGCCCATGGCCATCGAGGTCAGGAGGGCCTGGACGAGGAAGCAGGAGAAGCCGCGGAAGTTGGCCTGGAGGCCGCCGTTGGCCATGAGGAGGCCGTTGATGGCGCGGAACGAGGAGGTGACGGTGCGCGGCTGGCCGCGGGTGGGTTTGAAGCCGTTGCGGGTGACGCCGATGCCCGCACCACCCTCGGCGTCGGCGGACTGGTCGTGCAGGGCGACGGGTTCGTAGGCGGGTGGGTTCTCGTCTTCGACCATGGCGAAGACGGGGTAGATCATCTTGAAGGTGTATTCGAACTGAGGGATATCCGAAGAGATTTAGCAAGCCAAGTCCGTGACCGCGAAAAGATGATTGGGAATGGGAATAGAGAGGAGCGGTGCTCAAGGAGGGGGGAGGAAGGCGTTTCCTACAACGAGAACCATGGGGATGAGGAGAAGAATGTCAACGAGTATGACGAGAGAAGTCCATGATGGGAGCTCATAACCTCTGATGTCGTCGGCGCGCTTGACGGAGAAGTGCATGGCGGGCGGGAGACCGGGTTGCCTTGGTTGAGGGCGAGACGAGTCGATCGAGAGAGAGATGAAATGATGCGATAAGAAAAGAGAGGAAGCAGCAGGCAGAGGAAGGCAGAGTTTGTGGCAAAGTTGACGACGACGAAGGCGAATAACGAGGATGAGGAGACTGCGGACCTGCGGAGGGAGTGACAGACACAGCAGCGGTACGTAATGCATGTACCATGTGGCCCGACTAAAAGTGGGGCCCGACCATGGACGTTGGCGGAAGTACACGTGCTGCACTGGCTGACGATTCGTCGATTCTCAGAGGAAGGAGGGAGAGAGGAGACGCCAGGCATAAGTCAGGTGGGGCCGCCGCGGGAGTCGAGGAGGCCGCCCCTCCGCCTTTCTTTGCCCTCCACCTCCACCTCCACCTCCACCAACCGCGGAGCATTCTTGCATGGCTGCGCCGTCGATTCCCAATCTTTTGAGTCTGAGGGGTGATGGCCGTGGGAGTGGCCGTCCAGGACGTGGCGGACGGCCCGGCGGCCCTCCGGCACCGGCAGCATCGGCGGCTGTTTCCCCGGACGCCGCCATCCAAGGCACCGACACCGATGCCGCCGTGTCTCGCTTGAGCGCCGTTGACTTGGGCTATCTTGAGGATGCATATGCGAGACTCTTTGTCACGGGGCCGCCCACCAGACGGCTGCCCATCATCAACCGAGGTGAGCGGCGTCCCTGATGAACATGGTCCTGTATCCATATCCGTATCCATATCCGTATCCATACCCATATCCACGCTTCATGTTCGCTCAAGACATCTGATCCATTTGCCCTTCGTATCCAGGTACCTACATGCGAACCACATCGCTAGACGCCATGATCCGTGCTTTTCTATCACAAAACGGTCCGTCAGTCAAGCAAATCATCTCTCTTGGCGCCGGAACCGACACCAGGCCTCTCCACATGTTACAAAAGCCCGGCGCCGAGAACATCGTCTACCACGAGCTGGATTTTGAGTCAACGTGCCGGCGCAAATTAGCCATTACCCAGTCCTCGTCCGATCTGCGACACATATTCCGCGACTTCAGCATCCACAACAACGGCTCATGGAGCGCCGAACCATCTCGGGGTGGCTCTTACCACTGCCACGCCATGGACCTGCGCGACCTCGCCAAGTCCATCACCCAACTGCCGAGAGGCATACGTAGCGACCTGCCAACCTTGTTGCTGTCCGAGTGCTGTCTCTGTTACCTGTCGCAGCAGGACTCAGACGACGTCTTGCAGTTTTTCACGTCCAAGATCCACAACATCGCCGCGCTGTTGTACGAGCCCATGCCTCTGGGGGATGCCTTTGGAGACATGATGATTTCCAATCTCAAGGCGCGGCAGATTCACATGCCCTCGTTGGACAAGTACCGGGACCAGCATGGACAGATGTCGAGGCTGCGAGGAGCAGGATTCGAGAGCACCGGCTACGCGACTATCGAGAATGCGTGGGAGACGTGGGTGAGTCAGCAGGAGAGGGAGCGCGTCGATCGTCTCGAGGGGCTGGACGAGGTTGAGGAGTGGAAGCTGCTGGCGGCGCATTACGTCGTTGTGTGGGGGACACGAGGCGTGCAGCTCACGAGGGGCCATCTACCAACCTAATAGAATAACAATGCGAAACCACCAAATCTGTGAGCCTAAATCTCAGTGCCTATGTCTCTCTCTTTTTTTTTTTTTTTTTTTTTTTTTTTTTTTTTTTTTTTTTTTTTTTTTTTTTTTTTTTTTTTTCGTCTCCTGCAAATTCTCGCATTGTTGGTGCTGGGCACAAGCAAAAGCTCTCCCAAGAGCCGACGATTCGAGAGTCGACGCGACCTTGACCAGCGCAACTGAAAATGGCTGCTGGGAAAGAAGCGTGACATCACGTGCCATCCATGCGTGTCCAGCCGCTCGCCCCTCGGCCCCTCGCCCAGCGAATCGCCCTCGTCGCGCAACCTCGAGGCTTCCGTTCGTCTGTCTCTCCCAAACGCCATGCCGAATATTAATCCCTGCATTTCAACGTCCATACAGCAGCAAATAACAACTCCTGCCATTCTCCGCTCGCTCCTTTGGCCTACAGCTCTTCTACATGCATCTTATATATATACACATATAATCATAATTGCCAGCAAATTCTCCCACCAGTAGTAGCCACCTTTGCATCATTGCTGAACGTCTCGCCATCATCATCTCCGACTCCCGGCGCATCCATCACGGATAACATTGCATTGCCGGTCAGAGCGTCGCGTCATCCGGAGGCGCGACAACCCTCGGATCATGACCGGTGCCCATCTATATCCATAAATTTCCCCGTCCAAAAAAGAAACAAGGAAAGAAGGAAGAAAGCTGGCCCCTTTGGAAGCAGGCGTTGACAACATATTGGCGGTCATTTTCCCCGACCGGGACCTGGGGCAAAGATGGCCGATTCAAAGGATAACAAGGCGTACAAGTATCGTCAGGAGATAAGTCAGGTATGAACAGCACTAAAGCGCCGTCCTTGATACCTCCCCCTTTTTGTTTTCGAGAAAAATATATATCATAGGAATAACTACGAAACCAATTGGAAAGGAACTAAATATCTAGATGCTAACCGCGGCCCCTCATCTCACAGATGATGTACGTCTCTGGCGAAACTGGCGAGCCATCTGTTGAAACGACGAGCATTATAGAAGACATTGTTCGACAACAAGTAATAGAGCTGGTGAGAACCCGCCTCCATTTTTCCCCCCCTTTCTTTCATTCTTTCTTCCTTGATTACGCTGCGCACATGTCTCCCAGAATATGCATAGCGCTGTATCTACATGTCCATCAAACACACCACGCAGAACACACATGTATTTGTTTACACAAGAATAAGATAGAAAAAAAGAGGAAAAACAAAACTAACATACCCAGCTTCGCAATTGTACGGAACTTGCCTCCCGTCGCGGCTCCAAATCCATCTCCACCAACGACCTCATCTTCCAAATCCGCCACGACCAAGCCAAAGTATCCCGCCTCCGCACCTTCCTCTCCTGGAAAGACGTGCGCAAAAACGTCAAGGACTCCGACGACAAGGGCGCCGACGCCGACCTCGGCGCCGCAGCCGGGGACGAGGGCGTCGTCCCGGGCGGGCCCGTCGACGAGACGGCCAAGAAGAACAAAAAGGCAAAGGTCGGCCTCCCGTGGGACCCTTCCTCCTTTTACTCGGTCGAGGTGCCCGAGCGGGATGACGAAGAGGACGAGGAGGAGGAAGAGATGAATTACATCACCCTGCAGCGGCTGCGCAAGGCGGACGAGCGGACAAAGGCCATGACAAAGGAGGAGTACGTGACCTGGTCCGAGTACAGACAGGCGAGCTTCACGTGGAGAAAGGGCAAGAGGTTCCGCGAATGGGCCGGCTTCGGCATCGTCACCGACAGCAAGCCCTCGGATGACATTGTCGACATCCTCGGCTTCCTAACCTTTGAGATGGTGGCCACGCTGACCGAGGTGGCGCTCAAGGCGAAGGAGCAGGAGGATTCCGCGAGGGCGCTGAGCGGCGCCGACAACGCCGGCACCAAGAAGCGGAAGCTGCAGCAGGGCCTGTTTGATCCGCCCAGCGAGGGCAAGACGCCCGTCGAGCCGAGGCATGTCCAGGAGGCCTTTCGACGATTCCAGGAGCGGCCCAAGAAGTCGAGGGCCATGCTGATTGGCACGAGAATCATGTCCAAGACGTCTTTGAATATCATATAAATAGTGCTTTGCGTTTATCCTTTTTCCTTTATCTATTCCCCCCTGTTTTTTCCTATCTTTTTTTTCCTTTTTCCTTTTTTTGAGGACCGGAGTCGGGGTATTCGGAGTATGGAGTTGCGTCTCTGTGCGCGCAATTACAAGCGAATAAAAGGAGGGTCATGGTGTTTATTCCAGCCGTTTCGTAAGGCCATAGATTGGATTGATATTCCATGCAGCGAATTCTTAGGCACATGTGCGTAAAAAAAAAGACAAAAAATAGAATAAAATAAAATCCAAGGCTATATAGGAATGGCAATGGAATTGGCCCCTCTTATCTTCATTTTTTTTTTTCATTTTACAATGATTGACGTTCGTTACGACGAACCTTGGAATAGTGTGATGTGATTCTGAGGAGTTTACGCTCATGAGCTCAAAAAGCTGCTTCTCTCCTTGTTTTATTTTTTTTATATCAACAACCCTTATTTTCATAGCCATCTAGACAGCTCGACTCCTGACCAGCGTGTCAGTTCGCCTCAGCCTCGTCCCGACTCGCTGCAGCATCTGTGTGTATCGCAAATCGTCCTCCTCTTCATCGCTTCCTGCTTCGTCATCGGTTTGATGCTCCCCAGCATGATTTTGCGAGGCTGTAGCTACTCTGCGCAGTCGATGGGAGTTAGATTCGACGCAGTCTAGATTTATGCTCTGAATATCCATTTCATGGTCCCCCCTCCCCTGTCTTCCATCTTCTTCTTCTTGTTTTTGTCCGTGTCTCGGAAACTGCCCTCGCACCGAATCGACTCTGCTCAGATCTTCGCCCTGCTCCGTCTCCAGCTGACGAATATACTGCCTGTACTGGGGGCGCTCCAGCATGCCACTTTGGAATGCATCCACCCCCACCAACAGCTTGATCAGTCCGACCAGCTCTTCAAGATATTCAATGATTTCCATCTGCCCCGCCGTGCCGGCATTCCAGGACAGAAACTTCTGCTGCGTGATCATATCGGCCGTCTCTTCAGTGACAACGGGTCTGCGGTCGAGGTTCTCAGAAACCTCATCGTCCTTTGTCTTTGACCTTATGCCGCTACTTTGTGCCGTGACAAGCTCTCGTATTCGGTTAATGAGTCTCAGCTCCGCCAGACGAGCCGATGGCAGGAACTGCGGTAGCGGATGCCAAGTCGTCAGTGCCTCATTGATAGAGAACAGGATCAACGTGCTGCCAGCAGCAACATTGCGTCGCAAAGTGTGAACCTGCGGATTGAGGTCTTCCAGCACCGATGAACCATATGCTCTGCGTAGTTGGATCATGTTGTCCATTAGATCAGTGATCTGCCGCAAGATGTAAATAATCTGCTTGTAGGTTGGCGCAAGTGGCCTGAAGGAGCCCTTGAGACGCGGCTCCGTCAGACAGAACGGCAGAATAGTCTCCGCAGCTCCCAATGCTGCTTGGGCCTTGTCTCGACAGTGGCCGAATCGTTCAAAAACCTTCCGGGACCGAAAATTTGGTCGGTGAGGGTCGTCGATGCCTACCGCAATCGCTGCTTGCATTTTTTGAATCTGGCGTACCGACGCAGACAAATACTCTACCAAACGGTCTCGGGCTCTCACGGGCATAATGAATGCCTCGACACCCATGGCGACCAGGCCGCCAACGAGAAACGCGACAAGGCGCTTGGAAAAGATCTCAGAGTTAGAGCCGGCGTTGTTTACTACAGACAAGGCAACGACCGCCATGGATACGATGGAAATCATGCCAGTTTTTATATACTTGGTGGCAATTTGCACGTATGCTGAAGGCACGATTCCAAGAACCAAAATTGTCACGACAGCTATGCGATGTCCACGCGCAATTTCGACGGACAGAAATCCAACTAGACAGCCAAAGACGACACCGAATAGCCGAACAAATAGCCCAAAGAGCGATGTGCCGATGGAAACTTCAAACACCAAGATCAATTGCATTGGTGCCCAGACACCTTTCACGTGAGAATACCACGTGCTTGACCAAGTACTCAAAGCCGGCCAAGTAACCAGAAATACCGCGACAGCCAGCTTTAGAGCATAGTGAACATCGTCTGAGTCCTTAAGCCATTCGATTGCATCTGCGGCGGCAGAGCGCATTGTAGTTGTTACAGCTTGATGATTCGGCCCGTGATGGTGACTCTTCTTGCTCCTCTCATGCTCCTTTCTTTTTGGTGATTTCGACTTGTGAGGGATCTTTTCTATCTTCCCATTACTGAGCTTCGATTCTTCATCCTTGGCTGTAGGAGATGCGTCGCCATCGTCCAGCGAATCATTATTTTGGTCTCTGCTGACCACGGTCGTCAGCTTTTTCTGCTGTAGGGCAGCTCTATTCACTCCCTCTGGAAGAGCCATCGCAACTGTTTCTCCGCCGGTGGCGAGCCATTTGCGAAAATCTCTCAGCTGTGGGATCCATATTCGGGACCTGTCGTGTCGGCGCTGCCTCTTTTCGACAAGCTTACGGGCATGACGCATCATTTCCATTACTTGATCTGCCGAAGCTTGAAAAGCCAGAAGGAAGGAAGACACAAGGAAAGTTTCTCTACGCGGCATGAAGTCGACAGCCTCTCCTGCATCCCCCATGACCGCGATTTTTAATTCCTCGGCACTTCGTCTATGCAACTCGGCGATAGCTTCCGTAAAACGATCGATACGGATGTCAATCTCCGCCAAATGGATGCCTGTAGGTGTCGGAGATCCCGAAGGCAAGATGGACACATCAAAGCAATAGGCAAGACAACAAATCAACACATTGACCGCCTCATCCATTGACTTTTGGAATTCCTGTACAGGCGATCGGATACGTCGGAGTAATTTCTCAAGAAGCAGCTCGCTACACCCCATCATCTCTCTGCCTCTCGTAGAAGTGTCACCGTCATATTGAGCATTGTGATACGGCCGTGTGAGATGCTGTGTTGTTTGAGTGATACCGACTTGTTGCTTGGCCGTAACTTCAAGAGGTCCATCATCAATGTCCGGAAGGTGCTCGTCGTCCAGAAAGGTGTACTTGTTCTCACAAGCACCAATGAGCGTTACGGTGTTCTGAACGAGTCCTGCCATGTAAACTACGCTGATTTCTTTCATTGTTGCCGGAGACAGTGGCGAGACAGACACTTCAAAATCAACTTCATCTTGGGCTTTCTTGCAACTTGACAACTGAGAGCGCAGCTTTGACTTTTGTCCCGCTAACTGTATCAAGGTAGACAGATGAATCGGCGTGTTTGAAAGCGTGGCTGGGAGCCCTGGAGCGCGGAAAGGATTTGGAAATTTCGCAGAAAGCCGGCGAACATATCTCTTCATCTTCTCGCGAGCCCGACTAACGCTGCTGTTATTGGTCTTACGAGTGGTCGTGCGACGCAGCAGTTGCAAGTGGTTATCAACTTGATGGATGGGGTCGCCTCCGGGTGTGATAAACCAGTGTGTCGCCCTCGTTAAAGTATCCATGGTGGCCGAAAGAGTATAAATGGTTGACGTACCAAGATAGCTGCTGGATAGCTCGGGGAAGATGGCCAGATTGACCACGACAAGTACTCCGCCTCCCATGAGGACGGGGACGAACATTGTCTTGAAGAGAGACGTGCCGGCAGCACTCGACGTCTGTGTCGTCAGAAGAGCTGCAAAGACGAGGAAAAGAACAAAATAGAAAAGTCGCGGACTGCTTGATCGGACGAATCCATGCAGGATAACACAAGCGAGCAGAAAAAAAGCACGAATGATATGCGCCGCAGCTGGGTTCGTCTCTTGGACCAGACTAGACAAGAACAGTCCGAGAAGAGACCACGACAGTCCGAGAAGGAACCCGAATATGATCATGAGAAGGGCCTCGACCATGATGCCCATTCGCTGTCCAGGGTGGGCAAAGACGACGACCATGACTGTCAAGAAGGTCGAGTAGGACTTGAAACGAGGCAGGATGGCTATGCTGACGGCAATGGCGCCTGCAAGTGAATATTTGAGGATGCGTTGCCATGAAGCATTGGTTTGCCAGTCACCCCAAACAAGCGTCACCAGCCTGCTGAGGGGATTCGAGGCGGCCATGCTAGAGGAAGTTGCAGATAGATGAGGCCCATCGCTGCCAGAAGACAATAAAGCTTCCTGAGCCGAAAGCAGGAGAAGAAGGTCAGTACTGTGTGCAAAAAGATCGATGGCCGACGCTGCGATGTCAGCAGTGGCAAAAGCCCGAGTCTTGCGTTGCCGACTGTGTACATGTTGATATTCAAGCTACCTAGCTTGAATATCGACAAACCAGGAGAGGACTGGTGGGAATCTAGCCTACCTAGGCTAGATTCCTTCCAGTCCTCTCCTGGGTCTCTCCTTTCTTCCTTCCTTCCTTCCTTCCTTCCTTCCTCCTCTCCTTCCCTTCCACTCCTGAGCGGTAGACTGATGGCACCTGGCGTAGAGTGGGTGGGGCCGGGTCACCTCGGCATTTGTCCTTTCAAATCGTCCGTCCCAGCCGGCTGGCTGGCTGGACGTATTTGCCCGGACGAAGATGCTCCTTCCCTGTGCTCCTCGTGCATGACTTGCCTGGTGCATGTAGGCTGGCCAGCTCGACGGACCAATCATCTTCACAAAGGTTGACTCGCCAAGACATGTTCCTGAAATGAGTCAAGACAAGACCCAAGAGACCCAATAGATAATTGCCATTCTGCTGCAGTGCAGCGGGCCGTCGTCCGCCGCGCCATCTAATCAATCGTCCAGTCCCAAACCGCCCGTGACCGTGACCGTGACCCAATAACCGCCCCAGACTTCGGCGTCCGACCTCCGACCCTCATCCGTCCGTTCCATCAACATCGAACCTCCCAAGTGCAACCTCCCTCAACGGCGCACGGCACGCCCCATCTCGCCGCCGCCGCCATGCTATCCTTTATTCTCATCCAAAATCGCCAGTTGGTCTCTCCCACATCCCTATTCGTACTCTGAACCTCCCCCCAAGCGTTTTCCCCTAACTGACCTTGTGTCTCCCTCCCCCTTCTATCCTTTCCTTTCCTTTCTCATTTTTTTTCTCTAAAAAATTCCAGAGGCAAGACCCGTCTCGCGAAATGGTACGCCCCCTACAGCGACGACGAGAAAATCAAGCTCAAGGGCGAAGTCCACCGTCTCATTGCCCCGCGCGATCAAAAATACCAATCCAACTTTGTCGAGTTCCGAAACAATAGAATCGTCTACCGTCGCTACGCCGGCCTCTTCTTCTGCGCCTGCGTCGACACAAACGACAACGAACTGGCCTATCTCGAGGCCATTCACTTCTTCGTCGAGGTGCTGGATTCGTTCTTTGGCAACGTGTGCGAGCTGGATCTCGTCTTCAACTTTTACAAGGTCTATGCCATTCTGGATGAGGTCTTTCTCGCGGGCGAAATCGAGGAGACGAGCAAGCAGGTTGTTTTGACGAGGCTGGAGCATCTGGACAAATTGGAGTGATGGCACAAAGGGGAGGCGCAGGGCTTGTCGTCTCATTTTCTATTTTCTTTTCCTTTCTTTCTGACTTGTAATTTCGTGCCATCTTTTGAGCAAAACTCGCCATTGCTTCCATTGCTCGAGAGGTAATGACATGATGAAAACGGCGCTTGGCGTTTTGATACCGAGGCTCACCAGAGTTTTAAAAAAGCACAAATACTATTTTATATCGAGTTCATTGTTCGTTGGGCTTTCCAAGGACGGGACAATTGTACATGCATGTATGTATGCTACACAATGATTTTCTGTATGCATATCATTCTAATTGTTGACCGGAAACAACGCCTGGGACTTGTCCGCTTCCGAAAATGAGATATTGACTCATGCAAGCACCTGTGATATTCTCTCGTCTGCATCCTGCTGAACACCCAACAAGACTTGTGTCGCTGCCAGTCTTGTGTCTACATCTCGCAAGTACACTTAACCGTCCTCTTCGGATGTCTTTTCAGCTCTGAACTCTATCCCAGCTTGCCACAGCTCGATGGCGCTGCGCCGCGGTTCTTGAACCGCCGGTATCCCTGTAAGCTCGACGAGAGTTTTTTGCTCGTGTCGCTTATCCGCATTCCGGTTGCGAAAGAGCCCTGACAGCATCCGTTCCGAGGGTGACGCATCGGATTCGCGAGGTTCAGTTCTCGTCGCGCTGGCAGGACATGGTATATATGCCCCGTCGGCATCGACATCAGAGTCAAAGAAATTTACATGGCGAACCGCGCCATCTCCACTATGTTCGTTGACAGCCTCAAGTTTTGGCCTTTTTCTTGATAATTTATCGTCCCAAAACATGAGATCACCTTTCACTTCACTCTGATACTTTCTTTTCAAGGCATGTCCCAGACGGCACAAGAACTCGTCTGCGCATTGGAGAGCCACTTCATCTGCGGCGCTCAGTTCCTTCATATCCTCTGCCACTCCTTTGACGCTCATCTGATACTCACCACGTTTGACCTACACAATGTCAGAACATACACTGTATTGATTACATTTGGAGTGCGTAGAAACATTTATATACCTCTTCCTAAGAAGACATTCGAGCAGCTCCTAGTGCGTGCATCTTCCTGGGACTGTTAACATATCTAATTTCGGGACTTGTATACGACTTTACAAGGTAATCGCCGTTCGAATTATTCGACGGCCATGATTCGCTGGGCGCACTGTGTGGACGGAGAGCTAACCCTATTTCGAGACCTGGTTTTTGGGGTGACGCAATATCCTGGATGTCTTCTTCTTGGAGTTTATCTCGCGGCGCAATAGGCGGATCGCTCTTTGATGTCTCCGGTGAACAATGGTCGTTTCTTCCGGGTTTGACTGGCGTCGAATCCGTTTCTCGATTCTCTTGTATTGTTCGATCATTCTTTATTTGGCCATTCACCGGCAGCTTCTCAACGTGAACAGTCGTCTGATGTCTGTGACGTATCTGTTCTTTGCAATTCCACACATAGTGTGCCCCCCAAGTACCACATATATTACAGATATAACGATCAGGAGGAACATTATTCTCTGAAGACTCGTCTACGGCAGGACACCGGGACGTCGCTCTGTCTGGACAACCATGTCAGCCTCCCCCCCCCTTCCCCCATGCCTTTCGTTCTTTGCCTGGCAGATGAGATGTCAACTTTGCAATGACCACATACCTGAATCGTTCTCTCCTCGACGAGCAGGGTCCATTTTCGAGCTCGATTGGGTAACCGAACTAGCACTTCTCGTATTCCCGTCTGTCTTGTCGGCTACTCGCCCCGGGGAGATGTCCCGAAGGTCACCCTCATGACGATCACGGCGCAATGCGTCACCGGCTGGCTCACGTCTCGAATCATCCGATGGCCGCCAAGAATATGAACCGTAGGATGTTTGCCTCTGTCGCTGGCTTTCCTCCCTCACGTGAACGGGAACACAAGCGTCGCGCTGACGAGCAAAGACCTGCCGAACTGCCCGACAAACATCTCCCATCCGACGCCGCACATCGGACAACCTGCTCGGATGGGTGAAAACATGGTCCCAAACCAACCTTTCCGAAGAATCCCAGTACCACAAAACTTCAGACTCGGTGCAGCCGTAAGCATAAGACAAGTGTCTACACCATTCCTCCAAGGGCAGTGCCTCGAGCCCAACCTGCATGGCCTTGGCTTGCAGCCACGCAATGAAGATGGAGATGATGCTCTGTATTGGGAGCTTCTTCTCCACGTTACTCACTCGTCCTCGTACGGTCATCAGTCTCATGAGCCCGAGGTCCTTCAAGCTGCGAAGGCCGCTGCAACCGACCACGTCTTGTAGATTGCTAATTATGCGCGTGTTGCTGTCCATTGTGGACGGGGTTAGTCGAGAAACCTGTTTCAGGTGCCTTTGAGTGGTAGGTTATAAAGTAATAATACCGAAATAGACTTGCATCGATGCCGGCAGTCACTGGGGTGTTCCTGAACCACTCTCGGGAAACGGGAAAGCTGAGAACGCGAGGAAGACCGAGGCACGAGGCCGAGTGAATTTTGGCATCTTGAGGAATAATGAATCGCTGTGCCAGCCGACGGCATTGCAGTTGCCAACTGTCTGTTGCACGCCAGCTGGCAAACAGTCCGACAGGCACCAGCAAGCTGCAGAAAGCCCAACATAAAGCAGTACCAAATGCAAGCGACTGCCAATCCCAGAAACTCAACTTCTTACAAGAAAGATAAAAGAACACATCAATAGATATCATGTCATGATTAAAATATGAACGCTCAATAATACGGTCGATGCATCAAACCAAAGCTACGTTCCGTGAGAAAGAAAAAAACCAACACCCTTTCGCAGTAAAAAAAAACACAAGGTCCTCGCCAGGAGAAAAATAAAATCACCCCTTCTTTAAAGCAGCAAACCTCCTCTCCAAGTCACTAATATCTGGGATTACTCCATCTGGCTCCTTCCTACTCGTCGTCGTTGCCTGCTCCATCTTGTTATTTGGTTTTAGCTCTACCGATCCCAGCGTAACCTTGGGATGAATATTATCCGTCGTTCGCCGCGGCGGCGTGACAGTGACGGGACTTCGTGGGCTCGCAAACCCTTGCGGCGGCGTGGCTCTGTTCAGTTCTTCCTCGCCTAAAGAGAACTTTCTTGCGGCCATCACTGGAGGCTTTGCTAGTATCTTCTGACCACCCGATGGAGCATCTTCATCGTCACGACCACCAGCCAGCTCCTCATCCGCAACCACATGATTTCCGTCGTCGAGGAAGTCGGGCGGTGGCGTCACCTTGGTCCTTCTGGGCCAATCCACACCGTACGTCCTAGCAATCTCTTCCAAGTATCCCTGCACAAGCTCTGGCTTCGGCGGGTCGACGCTCAACTTCCTCAACACCTTCTCATTCACTTTCCCATCCGTTTCGTCCATGGCTGCGAGGACAAATTCCCTGCCATATTTTTCGGCCAGGAGCTGTCGCACCGTGATGAGCTCTTTAATCTCCGTCTTGGGCGCCGCGTAAATAATACTCTTGATCGCTTCCTCCAGTCCCGGGTCGCATACAGAGCTCTCCATCAGCCCTGCGCGGGCGAGCAACAGCTCGCAGTATAGCTCCAGCATCTCATGAAGCTCGCTTGTGATGTCGGACCGGATAATGTTCTCGACACGGATCGTGGCCGAATCAATCTTGCCCGCCTCCAGCAGCTGAGCCATGGCGCGCTGCTGAGCCTTTCCTATCTGCTCATCACGCTGCTGTACCATGCGCAGACGCGCGATGGCTAGCTTCAGTTGTACCTTCAATTTGGTCTGTTTACGATGCGGTGCGTGCGGAAAAACGAGGTTGATGATTAGATGCCTTATGGTTAGCTTGCCTCTTTCTCTCTTTCTCTCTTTCTCGCCCGCGCGTTTCGAGCTGATTGCGTCACTGGGCATGGCCGTGAGGGCTGGAGACATCGGACTGACCAGAACAGGCGGTGGCGGTGGCATCATGGGCAAAATGACGTGAGAGAAACTAGTAAGGATACACAGAGCGCAAATTTTACAAAATTCGCGGACAAGGAAATGGTGCAAGATGGAAGTCTGCGTAGAACTTGGAGCGGAGCTGGAGTTGTACGAGAAGCTGACAGCTGATGAACGGTACTTGGCACTACCAGACGGTCTCTCTGAGCTTTATTGCGGGGCAGTGCGTTTGCCTTTCACCACTCACGTCTCAGGTGCCTAACCTACCCTCAACTCTCAACACATGATTTTGGAGAGTCAGGTACCTTGGCATTGAAACCCACGAAATTCTTATTTCCACCCTGATTTGTCTTCGTATTCAACTGTTTCAAATTCATAACTAATTTGGGGATGCGTGCTACATCCAGCGCATGAGCTGTTGGCATCAGCACCGGCTGTCCACCATTTTTGTGATCAACCTTGATTTTTCACGCGGTGTCTACGGGTACATGCACAAATGTACGCAAGGCCAAACTTGCCCGCCACAAGAGTTCCATGGCAACCCCTTCGTGAAAGAGGGAGAGCCCAACAGACCATGATGTTCAGGGCGAGCCCATCGTCTCCCGTAGCAAAATCACAGCTTCATGTAGTTGTCCGCGATGACATGAAATATTCCACACAGGAAGCCACACTGTCGCGACATGGCTGGCTATCAGTAGCCATGAACTGCGCGGCTCGAAGCAAGATATACCACACTGCATACATTGCTTGATCGTATAATACAATCGTGTGTATGCGAGTATGTCTTTTTGTATGTATACATATATAATATAACAAAAGCTCATCCACACACAAAAGCACATTGACGGAGAACACAGCTCTATCTAATACCCGATCTACAAAGAGGTTATAAACACGTGTTGGACCGTATCAATCCAAGAGAAAGCAACGACGCGAGAAAGAGAACATGATAATAAAAGGTGGTTGAGCCGATAACGCCACCGCCGTGTACACCACAGCCTGGGGACAAGCTCCAGAAAAACTCACGAGATCCTTCATAGCCTTATAACGCCTGTATCCAATGCCTCATTTGGGCTTTTGGCATCAACCTTTGCCGGCATATGACAGCAAAACTTCAAGCACAAGCAACCAAGCTTCGTTTCATCATCTGTCGTATCCACATCACTCTATCGCTGCGTCTTCTGCGATGAGCGCTACGCCATCGACGGCCTCTCCCTGGTACGTCTTCGTCCCTTCATATGTGACTCGTCGCCATCCACATGCTTCTGTGCTGTCTTTGATCCATTCCGTTGTGGGAAAATAGTGGTCGTTCTTTTTCATGGTAATGACCCAAGGCACGCTGTCAAATGTAACTGCCTTGAGGCGGAAATCTGTAGGGGAAGAAAATCGTTAGAAGGTGAGGGGTCTTTTAAGGAAGGAAAGAAAAGGGGGGGGGGGGGGCGCCCATATCCAAACGTACATGTATTGTCGGGAATCTTTCTGGTAGCAGAAATGAAGGATTCGAGATCAGGGGTGGGCTGGCCGTTGACGTGAGTAATGAAGTTGGTAGGTGCCACGCCATATTGATAGGCTGGCGAGCCACGAATTCGACTGGACACGTAGACTTCGCTGTGAAGCTTGCTTATCTGTTGACGAACAGCCAGATGAGGTCGATGTAAGATGGCGCCGCAGAAAGACACAGCATGGTCGGTCTCGATGTTATCGGCAGGAACTGTGGCAAGTTGCAATTTGACTTCCTCGCACTCTCGCACAATCACCGCATCCAGTACTTCATTAGAATACATTACATCAAAGTCTGAAATAGTTGTGCAGATCTTGCCGTTCAATGTCAATATAATATCACCTTCCAGCAAAGACACTGGCTGGTTGACACGCTCAAAGGTTCTCTTGCTGACCATGAACAACTGATGGTGAGACCTGTTGGCTTGTGTCACCTTTTTGATCCAGTCGTCAGAAACTCCCATCACAGAAGCTTGCGACATTTGTATCGCTCGGAATTCGACGGACAAGAGGCGCAACTTGGGAGATTCGCCTTTTTGGATCGTCGAAAGAACGGGCAGCAGAGTCGGTGTACCCAGGCCCAGATAGTACTCCTCGTCTCGCTGACTGCACGGAGACCTTTCACCCAGGTAAGAGAGCCACAAAGCTTGAACCGTTCCGTCGGGGGAGACCAGAACACCACTGTTGCAGGTAGAGCCCAAGTTGCTATCGATGGTGATGGCGTCTACATTGACCGCACGGTATCGAGGAGCACCGCTGTTGGCCGGAATTGCAACAGCAGTTATTTCGGTGACGCTTGTGGCACCGTGCACAACGCGTCCAATTCTGTTGTGGCCCAAGAAGTATGTCTTTGCTCCTTGAGTGAGATGCTCGCTACTCAGTCGAGCACTCTTCACTGGAGCATCTACGAGAGCAGGGTCGTACTGAATGATGACGTAGTTTTGAAGCGGATGTAAGAATACAACTTTTCCCTCCACGATGATTGAGTCGGCAATTGTTATGGTGATGTCGCAAAGATCGTACGGGACAATGGCGCGAGAGATGAGAACAAGTCCTTTATCAGCATCAATGACCAGGCCCATTCCCCATCGGCGATTTTTGGGAAAACCATCTAATTTGAAAGGCATCGTGCAGTTCACGTGGACAAAACTGCGAATCAGCTCGGCGATTCCGGGGTGAGGCATGTGGTCCAGCTCGATGAACGCAGCCAAGCGTCGAACGGGTGGCACAGGAGGTAGCGGGTCTCCTAGATCGGTGAAGTCCCAGAGACCGGTCTCATCATTCCGGACAGCTTGCTTCATCTTGGATGACCAGTGCCGATCCATGTACACAACAGTGGTGTTGAGGGTATGCAGGTCCCTAAGGTGCTTGTACGTTACCACCACTCTCGCTCTGTCTGGGATACTCTTCATGACCTCGACAAAAGTATCCAGATCAGGGACCTTCTTGTGGTCGACGGTTTGGATAACCCATCCACTATCAGTGTTATCAAACCTGAAAGATCCTGCCGACTCGCAGACATAAACGCCCTGGACCGGTACCGCATAGAGGCGGGCTTGTTGGTAGGACAAGTTGTGGAAGCTCGCGCCAGCTACCGAAACGAAGCGATCGGGAGTGATGGCGTGCAAGTTTCCAACCTCAATGTTCACCTTGACATCTTGGCCCCCACGCTGAAGTTGGAGTTCGATGTTCTTGCCAACGTTTGAGTCCAGAATATCATCCAGCCGAATGAATTGTGTAATAAGCTCCCCATTGACCTTGACCAGGACGTCACCTTCCTCAATCTTGTTATCAGATAGTCCCGAGGGCAAGACAATCTCGGCAACAAGCATATTGGTCTCATTCGGGAAAGCTTTGCGAATGTCGGCTTCCCATTCAGGCGTGAGCCCCAACCTGCGGCACTCGTCGAAAGGTTTGAGGAGAAACTGGCATTGAATGTCGCCACGTGCGACTGGTTGGCCTTGCTGAATACATTGCAGGGCACGCAACGGTCGGTCAAGCGGCAAGAAGTAGTCGGTCGACGCGCCATCTGAGCGACCTCCTGCTTGCAATGCGACAGCAGAGCCATCTTTGCTGACAACCGGGCTGCCAGAACTACCACCGCTAGCAGCCGCATTGGCCTGGTAGTAGCACGTGTTGAAGTCGCTGTACCCTTCGCCGTAGTCGGGCGCGTTTCGATCAACCCGGCTGATAACGCCCGAAAGGATACTGAGCTTCTCGCCAGCATCGTTGCCGACAACTCGAATCTCAACTCCAACTGTTCAAAAGAAGCGCAAAATTAGTCATCTTCGGTCCTTTGAGGAAGCAAAAAAAAAAAAACATCCCCATTCATCAAGATCAACGAACCCTTGGCTTGCTCAGGACGTAAATCTAGCCCATCAACTAGCATATATTTGATCGCTTTCGGGTCATATCGGAGTATGCCGAAATCGTGGACTGGGTCGCGGTAGACAGGATAACAATCGACTTCTTCGTGGTTTTCGAAGACACAGTGGCCCCAGAAAGGTCCTGCACCAACAACGTGTCTGTTTGTCAAAATATAACTGCAGACGCAAAGTCAACACATAGTATAAGAAGTATCAGACTTTGTGTGAAAGATGGCGTACCCTCGCTCGGAGTCGACTACGAATCCAGTGGCCTCGCTCGTCAGTGCCGCGTCGGTGTCAAAAGAACATGTTTGACAGAAGCGAATTGCCACAACGTTGCGCATGACTTTTTGAATAGTGTCCTGCCATTCCCCCAGGCTTCCCGGTGTGTCAAGAAAGATGGGTGCATGAGCGAGCATGTCTTCGCTCAGGACGGACTCGTCGTCGTAATCATCCGCATGGACAATGTCAGGGGTGTTGTCGCCGGGAGAGAGCTTCCCGTTCACAACACGTTTTCTTGGTGGAGAATTATTGGGTGAGTGCTCAACTCTTCTCTTGCTTCTTGATGAGGCGGCAGTTCCGTTCATGGCGGGCAATTTGTTGTGTAATGTGATGATGATGAATAATGATAATGAAAACTGGCTTTCTACTACGATGAGAACGATCGCATGAACCCCGAGCAAGCGGGATGCCGAGAAGGGCCTTTCTTAAGCTGCGCAAAGAATCAGGCTAGCTGTACAGGAGTCCAATGTCTCTGTTCGTGTTCGATCGAAAAGCCGTGGTGCAGCAAACCCAGCCGGTGGTGTGGTCCGTGGTTTTCGTGAACACCAATCGACGCCTCAGGCCAGACCGAATTGCGAAGAGCAACGAGCTCGTGATTCTGGTGAAGAAGTAGCCGAACGGGCAAGATGACGGCGCATCTAGATGAGGCGGAAGAGCGCGCCGGAGAGGTGATGAACGGGTGCAAATGCCGTCTATCAAAGCGAGTATGAGTTCATGTAATACAGGCAGTCCATGTGACGTGAGGATCTACACGCTGGAGAAAAGAGGATGCCAGAACTTTGGAGGGTCTGGTCTGGTCTGGTGGATCAGCAGGGTTGTCAACTGCCGCCCACCCTGCTGGCGCCCACCTTTTGTTCCAGGTGGGCACACTTGGAACACATAGCACATCAGCCAGTGCCAGTGCCAGTGCCAGTGCCAGCACTGTAATCCCTTTGCGGCGGACGCGGCATTGAGGCCGACGGGACATGGATGTCCGTTCCATCCAGTCAGCCAGACATTGCACACTGTCCGCAGCTTTGCTCTGGGAAGGAGCAATCGCCATACACATACAGAGAGTCATCAACTACCTGCACTGCCTACACATGCGCGCGCCTTCTCCAGTCTTGACACGTCGGCATGAAAATGAAAATGAAAATGAAATGAAAATGTCCCTCGCATACTGTCCCAAGCACCTCATCAACGGCACCAGGCCTACAACAGATGGCCGTCAAGGTACTCACTGTTCACGCTCGGCTTCTGCCTGTGCCGCTCATCTAGGTAGTGGTAGGTGGAATCAGAAAAGTGGAAGTAGGAAAATATCGCACTATTAGCCACGCTGGGAGATGGCGTCGTAGTAAGTGAACGTAAGTGAAGTTGAGCGAGCGTGGGCGTGAACGCCTACCAGAACATATTGGCTCGGCTAGTCGGGTAGCTACATGCAAATACTTCTTTTTTATCACAATCCGGTTTACGTGGAGGGTTACGAGTCTGACGGTGGTGATGTCAAGTTCTGGTATGGATATGTTGCATCGCTCTGCTGATCCTGCAGAGATGGAACTCACTCTTCACTCGTCAGCGGCACAAGCGGACTTTGTTCGTGTACGAATTGTGCACGTTTTGGCCAAGTCATGTTCGTAAAGAAAGGGAGAATCGCTCATTCAGTACGTTATTATTTGACTATCCTTCCTAGGTAGTCCAATTGCCCAACGCCCCCCATGTTCTCAAGCGAGGCCTCAACAGCCGAAAGCAAAATGTATTTTCTCAGACCCTGGAGAATCCGCATGTTTTGAAACACCGCTGAATTCATCACCTTGTTCTACGTATCATGAAAGCCAATTCTGTTGAATGCGCACCCAATCGTGTCTCACCGAGTTGTCTCTTGGTTGACAACTTTGTCAAATAACAACAGCAAAACATAAGCCATAGGGGGAAGATGTCTTTTTTCCCAAGCTTTCACATTTCGTGAATATAGTCCTTCAGGTAGTCCTCCTTCGTGTCTCCATCGTCAGGATCGTGCTTGATCAGACACTTTAACTTTTTCTCGTTTTCATCAGCCGTGGACTCTGTTAGTAAAATCGTCAGCATAAATTCGGCGCACGAGAGCTCGCAAACTTCTCAAAGCCGGAAAAATGACTTTACCGGCTTTTCTTTTCATCGGTGTCGCCTTCTTGGGCGGATCCTTGTCTTCGTCGTCATCGTCATCATCATCTTGAGCTTCCTGGAAAGGTGTAGCCTTTCTCTTGACGGGAGGTCTCTTGTCGGGAAGTCTCTTGCGAGCTGCATAAAACGGGTCAGACGTGGTCAGATGTTTTGTCAGAAATGAGTCCAAAACCAAAAATCAGGAAAGAAAACAAAAATGGAAAACGAGACACGGAGAGACACGGGAAATATATGTAGAGAAGTATAAACCACCATCACGTCACCTCGCGAGAAGGTCTAGAAAAAGAAAAGAGACAGAACCAAACATACGAGTAGCAGTCTTTGCAGGACTTCTGCTACCGCTGCCATTGTCCAAGGCCACTCCCCCTGCTTTCTCATTTTCCTCCATTTCCGCGATAGCCTTCTTGATGCTGAACCATGTGTTCTGAAGCGACTTGGGCGTTCGACCCGGCATATTGATCTTGGTCCAGTCGATGGCCTTACCCCCCTCACGCAGCTGGGAGTTGATGCGCATAAGAAGCTGAAGCTACAAGCAACATGTCCCGAAAAGGCGACAAATCAGCCACACGATCTTGGGAACTAGGAATTTGGTCGCATTTTCTTGTAATACGGCAAAGAGGGGAGACTAAACATAAGATGGAAACTTACTTTTGCTGTTTCGGTCCAGGCCTGGGGTTTACGGGTTGCCCCGTCGGCAGCAGATGCAGGACTCATGATATAAAGTGCCTTGTGAAGCCTCGTTTTTAAAAGTGTCTGCGCAGGAAGTTGTCTTCAAAGACCAGGTTAAACAGGCCAGAAACAGAGACAAGATAGGCGAGATTTCCAAGAACCTGAAAGCCAAGATGATATAAGAAGTATCGCGCTAGATCAACGCTGGATCAACAAATCCAACAATGCAGGACGGGAGTAAAAGGTTAGCAGAAGAAAAGTAGAAGAACAAAAAAAAACCAAAGAGAAAGAAAAGCAAGACAATAAGCGATAGCACACAGGCAGCGATCCCCACGACTGCCAAGCGGCAATACAGGTCTCAATGTAAAGTGAAAGGGGAGTGACGAGCGCGTGAGTGAACCTCAAGGTGAGATGCTGCAAGTCTACAAGTGCCGAGTCCGGCCTTGGACGAGGCGACAGTGCTGGCAGGTGGTGCGGTCCAAGACTGGTTTGTCCGGCCGAAAATGATGCTGTATCTGAGATGGAACGAGAGCTTGTGCTGCTTGGTACTTGGTGTATATCTTTATGGAGAGCATCTAGTGGTGGTGGCGGAGGTGGTGCAATGCCATCTGTTCACGACATGCAGACTTTGGCCAGGCACCTTGATCGAATCTGGCCTGCCTGGCCTGTCTCACTATAGAGATGAACCTATCTGTTGCTCGGCCAGCTCTGGACGTCCCGTACAAGTAGGCCTCAATGCCGGATGAAACAACCTTCTTTAATGTCGAGTCCTCGGCTCTCTAGCCACTCTAGCTTTGCTCTCCAAGTATATCGCCCAGGTAGGTGGTACCCAGGCGATATGTACTCTCGCTCCATCAGTCACCACAACAATCTCCATGCCTCAAAACTCTAAACCAATACCGAGGGTATCTTCAATTCCCGTTTTGCCCCCAGAGCCGCAAACGCCAGCAGCATGCCATGCTATCCGATAATCCCCTCTCCCCTTCCCAAGTATCTGTCCTGCCCATGCGATATACCAACCTAGTTCCATCTGAACCTCAAAAGATCTCAGCCAAAAGCCCAGGTCCCTGGAACCGTAAACTAAAACATAAAAACCCCGACCCCCAAGCTTTTTGGCTCCTTCTTTAGCTCAAAAGCCGGACTCAAAAACCTGAGCGTAAGTCATAGATAGCCAAGCCCTTTTTTTCAGCCACGTTTCTTCATCTGCTTCCGTAATGCCATCAACTCACGCAACCGGTTCTGATGCTCAGTACACGCATCCATCCATCGTCCTCTCACATCATTATCTTGCTGCACCCAATTATAATATTCATCCATATCCGCATCGCCACGCGCACCCAAAAACGAATACCCCTTGACGGCTCTAGTATTGGATACCAAGGCTTTTCTCGTAGAAAAATGGTCCACGACCTGACCATTAAAGGTATCCCATTGGCGCAAGTACTCCTCAAAGTCGGCGAGATACTTGTTCCATGACAAAGTAGTCGGCTTGCTGATCCCGTCGACGGCAGCAACCGGCGGGTGCAAAAAACGAGGCGCCGTCGGTGGCTGAGGGAACGCCAGCGGCGTTGCATGTCTGGGGAGCTCGACGGGGGGCACATCTGAGGCTTTGCTTTCGAATGGCAAATGTTCCTTCAACCCACTCAAGGAATCGAGCCCGAGCTTATCATGCAGAAACGGAGCCACATTCTTCAAATCGGCGAGCGTAGCTCTGAACTCTTCGGTGTCCTCTGACCCGACAGCGTTGACGTACAGTGGTATTTTGGCAGGCCGTTGGGGCATTTCGTCTGATGATGTTGCGCCATCGACATTGCCCGCTCGCCACTCTGCTCGAGAGGGTTCGACATGAATGTTTCGCGCCGCCTGACCTCGCCTCGCTTCTGCCGGTGGCGTGTCAATGTCCATGGCTTGCGGGCTATCTGTCGCCGTCGCCACCGAGCGAGTCTGCGCCTGTCTTCCGCGCCAGTCATATGACTCGTCATCACTGCTACTCTCTGCAACCGAAGCCGAAGGTGCAGCCGCGGTTTCAGACGCCGTCTTCACCTTTGACCTTTTGGAGTTGGTTCGACCCGAACGACTTGGCGAGACACTAGGTCCAGGTACAGGATGAGGCACGAATATCTGCGGTCCAAACTTGTCGCTCCATCCCTCAGCGTTGAAGCCGCTCTCGACCTGCGAACCATTAGAGGCAGTATTAGTACTATCATCGCCACGACTCATGGTCGGACGCGTCATATGAGATTGGCGATTGCGGCCTGCGCAGGGGGAAGACCAATCATGACCCACATTCGCTTCAGCATCTGCTGTGCCAGCGTTGAATTGCCAAGTCTTTGAGCCTTCATCATTAGCAAAACTTGTGGTAATATCGTCCACGCTGCTCTTTGCGAAACCATATCCACCGGACCGTGTTCTCCCGGACTGTCTGAAAGTTTCGTCATCAATGGGAAAGCTAAAGCTGTAGTTTTGACCTTGGTTAGTTAATGCTTCATGCTGAGACATGTTTTTCTTGTTAGTGCTCATCGATAAGCCCAGCGCGCTCTTATGGGGCGGCTGCAGGAGTTGGTCCTTGCTATCAATAAGCTTATTGAGAATTGTCGTCTGTTTCCGCTCAAAAGTAATTGATGCGACACTGTCGCAGCTAGTTCCACTCGGAGATTGATCTTGGCCAATATTTCTTGAACTTTCAAGTTCTGTAGCCGCCAGTCTGTGCTTGAAGCTGGATTTCGATGGGTTTAGCTCCAGCTTATAAATTTCAAAAAGATATTGCGACATTGAAAATGTTTGAGTGTAGAGGTTTGCATACATGGACGGTCCGTCTTCACTGTTTGACGCTACAGAATTTTTTGTAAGTAAAAAAAAAAAAAAAGCAAAACCGACGGCGACAAGCAGGCAGGCTTATGATAAAATCATCAACATACATTTAGTTTTGGCAGTGGGCGTCGTCGTCGTCGTCGTCGTCGTCTTCGTCGTTTGAGTGGTACCCATCTTCACATGATCAGAGTCTGACCTGGCCTTCGAGTGAGAATGGACAGAACCTGTAGTGTAAGGTCCAGTGTCTCCATTCGCGCTTCGACGTTGCTGATCACCAGCTACATCCGTTTGAGTCGGCTTCGTCGAAGAGCTTGTGTCATTTCTTTCTCTGAACTGGCTCAGAGGATCAGGCATCGGATTTGGCCCCGGTCGCTCAGGGGGAGGCGGAGGTACTTCTCGACGTTCAAATTTGGAGTAGTTGTGACTGGCCACCGAAGGTTCGTCGCCCGTCATTGTCGAGCGAGGATAGTATCCCGATTTCCTGGAGCCAAAGGAGGCTTCAGCGCGCTGCCTCGCTGATTCCGTGCCTGTACCTGGAGGCTGTCGCGGTGGTGGTGGTGGAGGCTCCGTTGCCTGGGGCTTTTTCTGCTGCGCATTCTTG
This sequence comes from Claviceps maximensis, assembly GCA_018360255.1. Classification (NCBI taxonomy): domain Eukaryota; kingdom Fungi; phylum Ascomycota; class Sordariomycetes; order Hypocreales; family Clavicipitaceae; genus Claviceps; species Claviceps maximensis. The sequence goes on from SRPZ01000033.1 coordinate 63,284, forward strand.
CGCATGTTCTCGAAGGCTTTGGCAGCGTTCTTCTTGCCCTCCGGATCATCACTGCCAAACCTTTGCTTCGCCGTAGGTGGAACACCGCTTGAGAACCTCGACTGCCACCGTTGCGCTCCTGACTGCGCATTTTTGAAGTTGTTTTGTGTATTTCGCGCGGCTCCCGCTGCAGCATTCGTTCGCCGTGGCGGCGTTGGAAACTGGGCACCAGCATTGGCCCAGGGATTGCCTCTGACACCAGATGCGCCGGAGTATCGACCACGTCCAAAAGAAGAATCGTGTTTAGCTTTCTCCGTCGGGTCTGACAGAATTTCGTGGGCAGCCTGGATTATTTGAAACTTTGCATTGACCTCTTGTTCTCGTCCTGGATTCCTGTCGGGGTGATATTTGAGAGCTGTGTCATCTATATCAGCACGTTTTTCTTTTACTGTTATATTTCCTTTCCTTCTTTTTTTTTCGTTTTTTCTTCCACTTCTTCGGCTGCTTTCGGCGGCAGATTACTTCACCAAACCCAGAATAGAAGCGTACCAAGTTTACGAAACTGCTTTTTTATATCGTTAATGTCCGCATCTCGAGGCAGTTCAAGGTCAGCATAATAATCTCTCGAGGCCGCCATGACATCCGCTTTCAAGGCAAGAAGTTCGCCTGAGGGACCATAAAGCTAAAAGTGTTGCGAGGCGCTATGTGCTTTTCCCAGTCAGCATAGCAGTGCTTGGCGTATGATGAATATGTATGTCGTGTCGCGTCGTGACGTGTCGTGATGGGAAAAAAAAGGTTGAACTCGGCGACAGATCGTCCGTGAATCGATTATAAGGGTTCTGAGAAAAATAGAAAGCACCCGCCCCCCAAAAAAAGAAAGAGACAACTAAAGTCAGGTCTTGGTCAAAGACTGCATATTTTAGTGTATTGAAAACCAAACCGCGTAAACCGGAAGGAACGTGGGAATAGTAGCCGGAAACCCGGGGGCTCGGTAAAGCTGACGACAAGAAACTGGACTGCTGTGACAACATTGAAACTTGTGTTCGGGGCATGCTGGGACGGACTCATCTTACCGATATCAGAGCACTGTGGTGGAGAAAGACAGGGCGGTTCCTCACGAGAAGTCGACACTGCTGCTGATCAAGGAGCAAAAGAGATGCCGGAACGGAAAGACTAAAGCTGCAAAGTAGAGAGGAAGCGATAAGAAAAAAAGAGCTGTCATCCGAGTTTCGCGTTGGGTCTGACCTGGTTTACGGCCGCGGCGTTTGTACCTGGTGGCAGGCAGTGAGGCAGCTTGTCCTGCGGTCTGGTACCTGATCGGGCCTGGTCTGGTCTGGTCTGGGCGGCCGGGTGGTCCCCTCGGTGACGCAGCGTTGTTGAGGCTGGGGTGGCAGTGCCCAGTCTGTCTGGTGGCACAGCAAGTGTGGCTGCATGTGCATGCATGTGTGGACTCATTCCGTGTTCACCTTCGAACCAGATGTGAATGTAGGGACGACACCAGATTTGCTTGGTCAACATGACGTCCAGATCAAGCTCGGCCGCCACTCGCCACCAGCAAAAGAAAAAGCACAAGCATAAGCACATGCACACGCACATGCACAAGCCTAGCAGCCCGTCCAACATAATCAGTCTGTAGCAGTTAAATTCTGATCCGCTTCAAACTCCAAGCGGCAAAATATCGTCAAAAACGCTGAAAATATGAATAATCATCACATAGCAGGTGCAGTTGTCCCCCCCCCCCCCCCCCCCCCCCCTTCAACTGCTGTTCCCCCCTCATCCCTGCATCTGGCCAGCCGCCTTCTCTGCTGCAATCTTGGCCTCCATCTTTCTCCTCGCCGCCAAAATCATCTCGTCCCGTCTTCTTTGCAGAGTCGACTGCCTCTCTTCGCGATTGGAGCTCCATCCCTTGTCCTTCTTCCCTTCGTCTTGTACGCCAGCGTCGATTTTACTCTTGAGGTTGTAACGCGTGATGAGATCCGGCTGTGATGGCTTGCCGGCCTGTCGAGCCGCAGAAGCTGTGCTTGCCCCGGAAGGAGGTTGGCCTGGTAGGGGTGGGGGTTGAAATGTAATCGGAGGCTACCGTTGATCCGGAACGTAAGCAAAAGAAATTATACAGAGAAGGGGGGGACGGCAAAAGGCTTAAAAGAAGCCATCGAGCAGTTCGCGACAAGGTACTAATCAACATACCGTGTCCAAACGACCAGCCAAAATCCGCTCCGTTGTATTCTGTATATTGCCGCCGTTGCGCTGCAAGTCCCACAGAACGCTCCGTCGGTCCGCCTGGGGAAACATCTGCTGTATTCGCTCCACCGCTGCTTCTCGCGCTCTGCGGACATCCTCTGGCGACCTTGCTGGTGCAGATCTCTGGGCTCCGGAAAAGAATAAATAGCGTAATACGAGCCCGGACAGAAGCAAGATGCCTGCTACATACGGCAATGAGATTTGTTCGTTGGCCATGTCTGATCTGCGACGAGCCCCCCGGGCCGCTAGAAAGAGACAGGAAGAAAAAGTCGTGCTTGGAGTCCGTTGGGGTCAATCAAGCAGGTTCGAGATCTCGAGACGACTGGAGCGACAGGTGCACGACACGGAGGACAAGGTTTGTCCCAACAAACGCGGTCGGGCTTCGGGCACCGGTGGGATCGTCCAGCAGAGTGAGGGCGACTGCTGAAATGCGCTGCAGTGGATGATAGACGATGGCAGAGTTGCGGCGGGATAGGTTGTCGCGAGTCGCAGACATGTGGTGTTGTGTCGTGTCTGGTCTGGTCGGATCGGAGGCCGGACTGGAACGTTCCATTTCACCAACCCAAGGCCAGACCAGCAGCATTTCACTGACCAGGCCAGACATTTCAGCCGAAGCTTCAGCGGAGAACCAAGTGGGACCCGCAGCCGGCTCATCGTCCATGTCGTCTGGTGACGGCGACTGGACACAACAAAGCGCCGACACTTACGAGCTGCTACTTGCCTACCGGTACCTGGTACCTTTTATTAGGCATGCGACAATGACCATGTAAGTGCATGTGCATGTACGCAGACAATGAAGAGACCGGCCGGTGGAATTTGTCTCGCTACAAAGCGCTCCGCCAAAGTGACCACCAATCGGCTTTGTGCCTAGCCTGCATGTGTTCATAATGCTCTCACCATCATCACTGATGCATGCATGCATGGGCTTCAGCAACTCAAACGGGTTTCGGAATTCATTTGTGTCGATGCACCATGTCAAAGAGGAACGTCATCCGCTGTCTACGTCGGATGCATTGGCGCACGCAAATCATGCGGACGTTTGGTTGTAGAGCGAAGCACAAAAAATGCTTCAGTCGCTGTATCATCCGGATAACCATCTGCCCAAGGTTACCTGACAGTGCAATCAACCGTCCCAATAACCTGCAACCCACTATGATATGCCCATGAGCTACGAGAATGAACAACACAGCCCTTTGATGATTGAACGCCGATTAGCCCTTAGCACCAGCTCATGAAGCCAAATTTAACCCGCATCGTTACAGATCCTGTCCTGCCATTGCCCCGTTCGCTTGTCGCATCAGCATAGCATCATGGTACTGTCGGTGATTGGCTCAGGGTGGTGTTTAAATCGCCATAAAACAACGTCAATTCTCGCTAGCATCGAATGATATTAGTGATTGGGCAATGAGCAGAATCAGCACTCCTTGGTCATCTTACCCTTTCTTTTCGCCACAATTCAGGGTCCCAAACAACATAAAACCCTCGCTCATGATTTGGACTCAAAATTTGTGGCGTCATGTGTTCATCCTTGGTTAACCAAACCTGATGCCTCATGTGCCATCTCCAATTTCGGGAATACCTGCATCGTGGTTAGGCTTCGCTATTCTAGAGCAAGCGGCCGGGAAACAGTGCCTCGGATAACTTACAATTCTTTCGCGGCTAGTTGCTGCTGAGAATCTATTGGGCAGCTGTAGAAAATCCAAAACAGGGTTTCCTCGCTGAAATTCTGTATTTTGGTCTCAATGGGCTGCACGTTGGTCACATTATAACACTCCGGCAAGCGAACTTTAGTAGCTGCCAGCGTTGGTCGTGGGAGCTTATCATCGAACAAGGATTTAACTTGTGTCGTGATCATTCTGATGGCGAAAATCAGCAAGCGTAATGGCGCATCGTTCGCAAGCAGACAAAAGACTTACTCTTGTGAACTCATGTCCAGCCCCATATTGTCGGGATCCGATCCTGTTATCATCGAACGGAAATCAGGAATGTTGTTCATCAGCGTCCGGAACCCCTTAAGGCCGTATTTGTCGTTGTCGCTCATTCCAGCCAGAGGATCAACTCCTACTGGAGCTTGTGCCTCTTTCTCGTCCCTCAGCTTCGCGGATAGATTCTCGTTCGCTACGGCACTCGACCGATTTGAGCTCGCAACCCCCACAGTCCCAGACTTGCCCTCTCGCGAGGCAGTTTTTGGCCTGCTTTCTTCGTCTGCGGCTGATCTCTTGGACTCTTGTCCGCGCGGCGGTCCTAGTCAAGTTAGCTACACAGAACTTTTGCAATCCGGCCTTGAGAAAGTCGCGGCGCACCAATACCGGGCGGTGACCTTGCATCCATGGCTCGGCTGTTGGCAGACAGCGCGTTAAGCAGACCGTTTCCTCTATGCAGACCCGAAACTCCATGCTGCGATCCATACCCTAACGACATCAGATTTTGATTGCGATCCGATCCAATTTCGCCATTACCACCTCTATTCAGAGGAGGAAACTCATCAGTAGTACTTGGCTGTCCTTGAGAGGTAGATAATAGATTCGCCTCATTTCCAAATCGGAATGAGCCTTGGTTGTTAGACATGCGAGAAGATCCGCCTCCAAACATGTCCTCTTGAGCCTCCTGCTGAGAAGAAACCGGGGTGCCTTGAGTTCTTTGGACAGGACCGCCGATATTTCTAGATCCTGCAGAAGCCCACATAGACCCTGAATTCGCGCTGTTTAGCTGAGAGTTGTTGGATAATGAGGGGAACTCCCTAGACACACAAGGTAAGTGCATGTTCTCGTTGGTCCGCAGGCCGTACGATGAGAGCCATTGATTGATAGTAGTAAAAAGAGGAGCATGAAAAATTAGGTCTTCAAATTTACCCCTTGACAGCAGCAGCATAATCGAGAATCACCTGTTTTCTCGATGGTGGCATAGGCGGGCTTGCCTCGGCAGGTTTACAACTCGCCATAGCTTCAAAAAGAGGATACAAAAAAGAAGATGCTGGATTGGCAAATGAAAACACAAAACCAGGAGGTGGGCTCAAAGGTCGACTGAAACGAAGTGGCAAACACGCAAGATGATGTGAAAATATGCAAAGATGCGGCAGGCACGTACGATAAATCCAAAGGAGTGGCAGGTTGCGACCCGCTCAAACTTTGCGCAAAGCTGACGTTTCCTCCCAGTTGTCGGACTTGATTTTGGAAACCGGCGCTTCCCATCGGAACATTGCCCCCAAACGCCCATCCAGATACATTGTTTGCTGCTTCGACGGAGAGAAAAACATAAAGGGATCAAGATTAGCTTATAGGCTCGAGTGGTCGAAGTCGCGAAAGTGTTTTTGCGGATCCAGCTTTTCGTACCTAGTTTTCCATTAGGTATGCGACTCGATACCGTTCGTCCAGATTGCTGATTTTGTTGCTGGCTCCCAAAATTTCCAGGCATGCCCCTCATAGCTTGCGGCACTGGTCCTAATGTACAACAAATGCGTCAGCTCAATTCACCACGGTCCGTACATGCTTGTCATCGGTTCTGGGACGAATCGGAAACTTCTTGCTGAATCTGTTGTCGCTTGCTCGTTCAGAAAAAGACAGCGCATATTGCAAGATCGATTCGGCAACAAGCCTGCTTGTCACGCCGCTTGGCTTTTGTGATGGAAGAGTGTTTGAACGGGTCGGAGAGGCTAGCCATGCGGAATTGCTTTCAACTATTCTCGCCCGACAAAGAGACTGCTGAATAAACCGCGGTGCCCAGCCAGCAAAATGACTCGACAGTCATGACGCCTGGCCAGTGGTTGCGCAGCTAGCTGAGAATGGAGGATGCGGGCATGCCCTACCTGGCCGATTCATGATTTCTGGCAGTCGGTTTGAAGCCGATATGATGGATCGCGTCGACGGAAAATGCTGATATTTGATAGAGGCAGGGGCGAGACGTTGCTGCGTCTGCGGTCGTGGATTCTTTTTTCGTCGACAATAAAGCAAGACCTGGTGACCAGCTGTGTTGGCATGCATCGATAACCCAGTGCAGGCTAACAAGGCTTAAACCATGAGATGCCGTCCGGATTCAAATGGGTCCGTGCCGAAGGTGACATGGGGACCAATCATGCACCCTTTTCACCCACAGACGACGTCAAGGCTGAGAGAAGTTCTTCCAGACCCGTAAATGAGTAACGTCGCACCAAACAGCTTGACAGATTGACGGCTTGAGAGACGGCTTGGGAGACAGCTTGATAGACATTTGATAGCTTGGAGAGATAGCTCGGCAGCCTGAAAGGCAAAAAAGACAGCTCGGCAGCCTGAAAGGCAAAAAAGACAGCTCGGCAGCTTGACACCAAAGGCAAAGTCACTATTGGCGCGAGGGCAGCCGGCGCTCTCCTCAAAACAAATGTTTTGTTTCTTTGTTCGTTCTCTCGTGTTGCTCATACCACTTTTGCCACTCAACAAAGACTCTGGTTGAAGCTACGTACGAAAGCTGCCTCGGAAAGATTCCTCCCTATAAAGATAATTTTCCCTTCTTCCGGCCGCACCTCTCCTGGTTGGGGGGCATCACTTAATTCAAAAACCTCTCGTACACCCTGCAACATCTTGGTCTTCCCGTCATTGAGTACAATACGGCCTTTGGATCTATGAATTTCGAACTTATCCTCGCCATTACTTCCTGGGAGTTTGTTGTCCCAAAGCACGGATCGTAACCACTTGTCCACGTCTGCCAAGTTGGAGTTATCAAGACGTGGCACCGGTATACACAGGGTCGAAATTGTCTTGAATAATCAGCTCATGTTTTCTGGCGTCTTGGCTAGAGCACGCCCGGGACATTTGACTCACAGGGTCTAGATGGCTATGACCTTTCAACCGATCATCTGTGTCGTTGAACTGGTCGTAGGCATGTAAATCAAGCAGGAAGCCCTCCAATTGAGGCACTACACTCTTTTCAGTGATATGTAGCTTAGCTAGACGGTTGATAGACTGAATTCGGGCCTTGACTAGTCCTAGCTCGTCTTCTGACACAAGATCTGACTTGTTAATCACGACAACATCAGCATGAGAAATCTGGACATGTGCTGTGGTCATGACCGGCCCGTGATCGTCGTGGTCGTTGTGACCTGAAGCATTTCCAACTGGTTCGTCCAAGCTTCGCAGCACATTCTTAGCATCCACCAAAGTGACTATACCGTCCAGGTAGATGGTGCTTCCTAAGCCATCATCGACCCAGAAAAGAGGCGCGATATTGCCAGGGTCTGCAAGACCCGTCGTTTCAAGCAGGATGTAATCAAAGGCGCCCTTTTTTTCCATCAAAGACTCAATGGCGTTGACACCGGTATCCCTACCAATGTTAGAGCCACAAAACAGCTTTCTGTTATGTAAGGGTCATTTACTTGACTGAACAGCATATACAGCCATTGCCCACATCCAGCCACTCCTCAACTCTTTGGTCGCCTTGGTTGACGGTGAGCGACTTCTCAATGTCCAGTGCTACACAGATTAGAATTTCCATTCATGAGGTCCGCATTATTTACCAATTTGACTTACAATCTCCGAATTCTGATTCAAAAGCGAAACATTGTTTCGACTGTCAGCAAAAGCCTGCTCGACAATATCCAAGAATGGGATTGAACAAGAGTCAAGAGGTCTATTTCCGCCCACGAACCATTCATAATCACGGCAATTTTCTTGCCATGCTGAGCTGTGAGGATATAATTCAAGAGTGTTGTTTTCCCAGCACCCAAGTACCCTACAATCAGGAAATTAGACAGTCGTTTCATGTCAATCTAATGCTGAGGAAACGAATGGAAAAATTCACGAACCAGTCACAATTGTAATGGGAACCTTCAAAGCTTGCTCTGATTCCTCCCGAATCTGCTCCGCAGTATTCACCAGTTCTGGAGGGGCATCATCATCCGAGTCCATCGTCAAGAGGATATTGGTTTTTTTTTGGGGTCTTCTTGAACTGAAAGTGATGACCGGGGTTCGATCGTTGGCTGAGGGAAAGTATGCAACAGGCTTACATTTCTTTCAGATCTACAAAAGATTGCACTAGAGCTCAGCGGGTCGACAGAGCAATGACAAAAGTATGAAACCAGACGACTTCCCAGTAGTAGGGGAACAGACATACCAGGGACAGACACCCGAGCGAGAGTCGAGAGGGGGGGGGGGGGGGGGGGAGAAAAGTGGATCAATATCGCAATCCCTACATATCACTTGCCTGGGTACCTACTAGGTAGATGCTAGTAGGTACCTGCCGAAAGAGTTGTGGGTGGGAATGGAAAAGGTACGCCCCACCAAGCCGCTTGTATCCACTTTCAATGTTCTTCGACAAGATAGCCCAGCCTTGTATCTCCCAGATTCCCTTCCCGGATTTCAGGTGCAAACAAAAATACAGATGCGCCTATCACGGAGCTGGGTATCTCTCTACACAGCATCCCAAGTACGACCAGGCTCGACTAGACCTTGTCCCAAGCATCTTGGCCCATCCTGCATCTCAACGTCCGCCCTCTCGAGCAAACCCCAGTAATGGCTCTGGCTCCGAGCTCGCCTCGTCTGCCGAGTCCGCCTCCCCCAGCAGAGATTCAAATCAGTCCTAATTCACCCTCTGGCGGAGCGCCAGCAAGTTCTCATGCGACCATGATGGAGCAGTCCGTTTTGGAAGCCAATTCCAAGCGTCGCATCCATCCGGGCACGAAAGCTGCCGATATGGCTGCCGGACCTCCACTCGTGCCTCTCAGCGAAGTAAGTTTGCGAATGGAATTCATGTCACTTGGGTTATTGAATGAAGAAAGGAATCAAGGCCAAACAGTAGCATGGGTAAAAAAGAGAAGGGAGGAAAATGAAAAAAAAAAAAAAAAAAAAAAAAAAAAAAAAGTAAAGAATAGATTATGACGCAGATTCATTGCATCAAGCTAATCGAATATATACTTTTTGCAGCTCGACTCTGCATTCCAGCTTCAAGAGCATCTCGCCGCTCTTCACTACCACCACACAGACTCCAATAGGCAAGCGATAACCCGCGATGCTGCTATCCAGATAGCAACACCACCTCCTGGCATCGATCGTACCATCTGGCTCTATGAACTGTGTCGCTTTCTCATCTCCCATTGCAACTCCCTTGTCGTGGGTTTCCTCTTCGATTCACCTCCTTGTAGCGCCACAACTTGTCCCGAGATGCGCGCATCAGAGTGGCAATTCCTATGCGCCGTTCATGAGCAACCCAAGAGCTGCTGCGCCATAGATTACTGCTGTCACACGCTGGACTGGGCGGCCAACGTTGTCTCGGACCAGAAGCTGTTTCCTAGCAGATTCGCAGTTCTCAGCGACAGTCACAGCAAGAATGCGGGTGTTAAGAACCTCGTCAATGTATTCAGAAGGCTTCTTAGGATCTTTGCGCATGCCTGGTTCCAACACCGCAGTGTTTTCTGGTCCATAGAAAGCCAGAGCGGACTTTACATCCTCTTCAAAACGGTTTGCGATTTGTATGATCTGCTACCAGCAGAGAACTACAAGCTGCCGCCCGAGGCAGAGGGACTCGACGGAACACCGATCGAAGCAGAAGTGGTGGAGAAGCCGACGCCTGTCATACTGAAGCCACCAACTCAGCAACGCCAGAATGTATTGCCAGACGATGACGGCCTGCATCCAAGCGGTCGGTCCAATACTCGGAGGCACATCAGAAGCAGTCCCTCGACGGGTAGTGCGGTGACAACGGTCTTGGAGATCGACGAGGAAGACACAGAAAATATCGCCGGCAAGATGCGGGCCCTCCGTCTTCCGACCCGTCAGCAGGAACGGGATGTGGCAGAAGTGCCCGTCATCGTGGAGGAGCAGTCGCCCATGGCCGGGACAGAATCCCAAACCCCTGTACACAATCCCGAGTCTTTCGATGAAGCTGAACATTCTAGCTCAACAACTACAACACGGGAATCGGAAGACTCGGATTCAATGGCAGATGTGACAGTGGTCGATGAAGCTGAATCACTCGCCGCGAGAGACGAATCGCTAAATGCCACCACCACAATCCAGGCAGAGGCTGAGGAGCTAGACGATGAGCAGTCAGAACCACAACCGGCCCGAGCTCCAAAATCTCTGTCTGAGCCTGCAGGAGATCTTCCAGAAGATAAGCACAAGGACAAGCTCCAGGATAAATTTGAGGATAAATCCGAGGACATTCTACAGACCAAGCCTGAAGACGAGCTCAAAGACGAGCTCAAAGATGAGCCCAAAGACGAGCCCAAAGACGAGCCCAAAGACAAATCGACGTCCAGCACGACCGGAGATGTTAATCTTGCCGATAAGGAAAATGAGGCACAAACAAATGACATCCAGACGGAGAATATGACTGGAGAGTCTGGCCAGATCATGGACCCCGAGTAAATCCTTTCTTGATACGATGTGATGTGATAAGTACCCAGCGCCGGTTTACTTAAAAAAAGCCCTCCATCATCATCATTCTCTTTATTCTCCATTCTCCATTTTTCGATTCTTTACTCATCTTTTATCATTCACCTTTGGTTCTATTCATTCTTCATTCAATTCAATTCAACAATCCACTTACTGGCATTGTACTTTCGTAAACCAGCGCATTCAACGCCCTTTGTATATAACAAGAAAAATGGAGAAACAGCGCGAAGAAAAGCGGGGTGTCGTCGGATGAAAGCGAAGCGTGATTCTCTCTACAGCTGCACTAATTTAATTTCCATTACATGGTTTTTTTTTGCCCTCTTTTTTTTCGTTTTTTTTTTTCGAGAAAAAAGCGATGGATATACTTTGAAACGACTGTTTGGGTCAAAAGAAGAAAGGAGGTACAAGGGTATAATTTGAATGATTAAAAAATCCGTTGGTATTAACGGAGGTTTGGGAGATTCCCATATATATTTTCTCTTTATTTTAGCAGGAGTATATGTGCTGTTTTAATATATTTTCCTTGTTTTTTTTTTTTCTGTTTATTCTTTGTTATTTTTTTCCCCTATTATTTTCCCTTCTCTCCTTTTTCACCTTTTTTTTTGCACTTTGTTTTTTCTTGCGACTCCATGCTTTATATCTGAATACTCTTGTAGACCTGGGTTTGTCTTTTCGTATTCTTTCGTATTTGGCATGGCGTCCACGCCAGCCGAAATTGTATTGCAGATGGGCTCTGATTCGTCGAGTATATCCTCGGCACCAATCCGTCTTCCTCTTCAAACGCTCTCAGGGGCACTCATACATGAAGCAACCGTACGCCATCCTCTCTCTCCATGTCTACATCTGTCGCTCGTGTGACAGAACCTTGACGGCCCCTTTGCTTTTCCTACCTGTTTATTGTGCATGTAATAACGTTGCATGTTCGAGCCTTTCAATGGTCATATTTATGGGACCGACTTCCACGGGGTACTTGCATCAGAGCCATCTCGGCATTTTCTAGTTTCGCAAATAGATGCCGTACCTCACGGATATTCTCGTATTGAGCGTTGACAGCCGCAGTGTTTCTTTCGTCGGCAAATGCTCGTACGGCTTGCAAAACAGGAGTCAGGCCTTCATCGTTCGGTAGCCACCAGCGGGCGCAGGAAGGGTCGCGAAACAGTTGTGCCAGTTTCATGCGTTGTGCACTTGGATATATAAAACTATTCATCCCGGAGCGGAGGACTCTTTTTTTAGAGATGTGATTCCACAAATTGATACTGGGGTTGAGACGAAGAAGCAAGTAGGATGCGATGGACTTACCCCCACGTTTCCAACAATGCGAGTTTTCGACGAACCCACATTTGGTGCCGAGAATCTCGAGGCAGGAAGAGAGACGCCAAAGCGACGCAGCATTGCAAAGGAATAAGCGCCCCCTTTGGCTTCAGAGGCCAGTATTCCACGGTTTCGAAATGTTGGCAAATGGTGTAGGCATGTTTTGCCATTTCCATAAACACTTGCTCCGCCGGCGTGTCGGAAGATTGTGATAAATGCATAATCATAATGGACTCCCACTCCGTATTTATGAGTGTATTGGTGAAAAGTGGCCCTGTGTAGAGTAGGCCGGGCATATAAGGATCCACAATGTCGTCCGGATCGGCCATTGTTTGATAAGAGTAATCCGTGACAAGGTACTCCGGAAGTGAGAGAACGGAATTCCATGTGGACTTCCACTCCAACAACATTTCGGTGATTCTCGAATGCTCTTGCGCAAACTCCTTGGGTTCAATCTGTCCGCGGCTTCCACGGGCATAGAGCATGGACATGTCGTATGATATGGCACGTAATTCGGTCGAGCGAAGGCTGATTTTGCAGTTCAAGTCATCCGGGTTGGCGACCACGCGGGATTGGTGATAATTGTTCATTACACGAAACCATTCCTTGGGCAGATCCGTCGGAAACCCACCCATCAACGCCACAAAGTTGTCATATCGGGTATACCATTCAAGGCACGCTCTACCAATCACAGTTCTTAGAATAGACTCGGGGCTGAAGATTTTGCGAATCACTTGAAAGGCCGCTTTTTGGTGACCCATGAGGTTGGTCCAGTCACCAAAATATTCCTATTTTAAAAGAGTCAGACGAGGTTCCAGCGGTCGCCGCGAAGCCGAGACTTGCCTCAATAGTCAAAAGCTGAAGAATGGTCACCAGAGTCAACACATTATCCATCTGTTTGTTGTTGATGGATTCTAGAAGTAACGTGACACTCCTATTGTAGTACTTCAAGAATTCTTGTAGCTTCCCGTTCGGATTCCGTAACGTTGAGTGATAAGCAGAAAAGCCGACTACGGCGTTGAGCAGAGGCTCGTGATGTACTGCTAAAGAAGGTAATACTCTGCCAAAGAAACCTTCTTCATCGTGTGAAATGCTATAGTGAAAGCTAGTGATGTTCTCTACGTAGTGATTCAGATAGTGTTGATAATCTGGTGAAAGGTGTGACCAATCGACGTATCCTTCTGTCGGGATATTCGGTTCGAGAGCTAGCCCTGGCGCCGAACAATGGTCGTTTGATGTGGAAGAAGGGCAGAGCTTGATATTCGCGTTTTGAGATGCACTGTCTGCACTCTCACGTCTCGAGAAATCTTGGTTGAAGGAGCCTCTAGTCCGACAATCCGACCTTTGATGATCGGAATTTCTGTCGGGCGATGAGTCTACGGGCTCATATTCGTCCATGATCGCATCCTGAGATTTCGTGTCTTGGTCGTCGTCGTCGCCATTGTCGTCTTCATTGGGTGACTTCGGGCTCGTTCTCTGCGGGGAACTTCTTCCATCTTTTGACTTGGCGCTTTTCGAGGTCGGAGGATCGGGATACACGCAATCTCGATTGCCTTTCTTGCAGCCTATTTGAGGGTCAACACTCTTCACGTTCCAAGGCTTGTCCTTCCAAACAAGAATAATAAATTGGGCAACAGATTCGCCGGCGGTCTTACGTTCACATATGGGTCGGGTCTCATCGCACTGACAATTCGCAAGTGGAACAAAGGAGTCCTGTCAGTGGCTCTGTCCTGCACTTCATAATGTTGGAATGGTGAAATTCATGGAAGTACCTTGATCCGCCTACTGCGGCACATGAAACACCCTGATCGAGTCCGCCGGTGCTTGACATGTTCGAATCCAAAGGCCGGTCCCGTCATTGACTTCTTGCGAGCTTTGCCGGCATTGGAAACATGAAGATTGTGCTGATCCGGCAATGACCCCAAGTTTTGTAAGTAATGATAAGAATTTTGCATTGCTAACCCGGACACAGAAAGGGGATGATGAGGAAGTGTTGAAGTGATCAACTCATCCTTCTTACAGGCTGGAAAGCCTCCCACTCCCGACATAGATGTCAGGAAGTGGTGATAGTAATGGTCCATGTCTTTTTTTTTCCTTTCTCTCGGAGAGAAATTCTTTAAGCTATGCTGGTATATATGTCGATGATTGGAGCTAGTACCAGTACCGGGGTCGCTTTACCAAACTCAATATGGAAGACGACGTGTTTCGCTGTAGAGGTGTGGGCATGGATAGCGAATTTGTGCGGAGCCAGCTGTCTTTTGCTGCGCAGAATTCCGGGGACATTCCACTCTTGCACTGTCTTTCTCGGAGACAAATCCGAAATCAGGGGACGTACTGGTTGCAAGTGAGGCGAATAGTCTACTATGACACCTCTTGTCTCGTCTGAGCGGCCTGGTGAAGTTGACAGACAGCCTTGTTGGGTCTCCACTGTCTGGTGTGCAAGAGGCAATTAAGCAGTGGTTTGTTTCCTCTCTGGATATCGGTGTAGTCAAAGGCCACAGGCTGCTTGCGCGCTGCCTTTGTTAGAGGGTTTAGACGTAGGAAATCACTTGATCTCAGCTGGAAAGGAAATGAGGCATCATACCAGCGTCTACCGCTTCTAGAACGTCCTTCCGGGTTGTCGGAGCGGAACCACGGACGACAAGAGTGACAGGAGCTTGGGTCTGGAAAAGAAGTTGAAACTCCACATGCGACCAGCACCACCCAGGAAGGTTGTCCAACCCTGTGGTAGAGAGGTTGGCACATTCAAAAGTGGATATTAGCTTGGAGAAAGGCAAGGCTGGGCGGCATCATACCGTGGTGCAAATGTGTGCGCGCCAAGCACGTCAGCGTCAGAAGTGAGCCGTGCTTGAGAATAACATCAATCCCTGTGCACTAAACCGTCCGACCTTGTGGATGACAGGCAGGGCACGCGACGGGGAAACCACCCCTTGTAGCCAGCCAGTCCGTGACCAGGAGTGCGAGAGGGTCTGGAGACAGTCTTTTCCATCACGGTGCTTGCTCGGGCTATTCAAACCGAGTTCGTTGTTGAGCTGTTTCCAGCAATCCTCCCGGTCTTGTAGGGTCTGGTCAGTCCACGTTGGGAACACATGGCAAGTTCTCTCTCAGCATAGTGCACAAGACTCAAGAGGAGGCGAATGGCCAAGCAGTATCCCAGAAAAGCCAAAGGTGGCCAACAACGGTACAAAACCGCAGTTCGCAAGCTAACAATGCGATCCACACGCAAAGCCAGCGTGTTGCGGGCGAAATGCCTAGTACCCCGGGGAGATAAATGCCGTTGATGGATCTCGAACAGCTGCTTGCGGGTGGACGGAGACAAACCCAGGAAACAAGATAAAGCAGCCCGAGTGATGGGAACGGCGTTTACCGCACAGCGCTCTGATGAGTGGGCGTGTGCTGTAGTATGTGTACGGACCGGACTACTGACTCCCGAGGTTGCAGGTGTTAAGGTCGGGTGCCGTTATGGTGATTCACAACCCCATCCTGCATAGAGTGCCGGAGGAGGAGGAGGAGGAAGAGGAGGAGAAGCTCTACCACCACCCCAGACCAGACCAGAAGGATGACGGTCTAATCGTACGGACATTGAACCAGGCAGGCCAGACCCCCAGCAGGGCAACGAACCAGACCCCCAATGGACTACCGACGGAATGCCGACGGAATGCCAGTGCGCATGCAACACTCACTTGCTTCCCTGGGTGGAGCTGATGTTGGGCGCCGAAAGGATCATTGAAGTCAAATGAACCAGATCTCTTTGCAGCAATATCTCCAGCACTTACCCCCGTTTCCTTCTCGAGTCCCATATCTGTGCAATGACAAGGGCTCTCATCCAGCCCAAAGACAAGTGTGGACCAGAAAATGTGAGGAGGACATGCTGCACAGTTCATGTTGGTGAAAAGGACGACATGGCGTCGGGGGTGTCCGCGAGGAGAGAAATGCACTGTGACCGGGAACTCGAAAGGACCTGCCTGCTGCTCCACACGCCTCCTTGTCATCCAAATGGTGGAGACGTCAGGTTTTGGCAAGACATTCATGGTTTCTCAGGGCCCGTCCCGTCGGTCTGAAAATGCAAGACAGTGGCGGTGATATTGACCTGATATACATAGTGTACACACATATTGTATATGTAAGTATGTGTGCGGACGTGTGTGTCTCTGTATGCGTGTGTGTGTGCGTGCGTGCGTGCGTGCATGTGCGTGCGTGCGTTTGTGTAGTTGCAAATGGCGAGTTGCGCGTGAAGCGTGGAGCGTGCCGCAACGCACCAGACGGCATGGGTCATTCTGCATTGTGTCTTTGTTGGTCTCGTCGCATTCGCAATGTCTGTTGTTTTCACAGCATGCTGAAGATCGTTGCGCCTCTGGTCTAGGAAGGATTTGACACCGGCATCGTCAGTCAGTCATTTAAGCCGGGAACCGGGAATCCAAGGCTAAGAGCGACAGGGAAGGGATAGTCAGAAGAATAATTGAAGATCTTACCTGCAATGGGCACAGTAGACCGCGTTAGCCTCTGTCAAATTATCAACAAGAGGTGCAGTTCAGTTTGGTGCGCCAAACAATGCTTGCGTGGATTCACCATTGAGATGACAATGTTATTACTTTATTTGCTCAACAGCGCCAACGATGGAGTCTGAGGAAACAGCAACCTTGGCTCTTGCTTTCTGGCTGGCCACTGGCCAGTCCGGTGAGCGGTCTGGCAGGCATTCGAATGTGGTCTGGCAGTTGGGGCTGGGGTAATAACACGGAGAGATAATGTCCCAGCCCCAGCCCCTCATCCCTCCCCTCATCCCTCCCCTCATCCCTCCCCTCATCCCTCCCCTCATCCCCATCCCCATTCCACAATCCTCATCCATCGACCCTCGCCTCATGTCCTCACGCCCTCACGCCCATCGTCCGACAGCGTTCGCGCCGGCGGCGCCGCACAACCATCAATTAGACTTCATGTCTCAAGGCGTACTCTTTGAAGCGGTCCTTCATCTCACTTAACATGTGCATCCCAGAGGCCCCAAGAACGAGAGCCAAGGGAACCCAACCACGACGCACCAGACCACGAAGCTGAACGGGCCCTATCGCCAGATTCTGTGTGGTGCTTCATTTGTATCTGTTCGCAGCGTTATCCGAGGAACTCCCCAATCCATCCGTGGTATTGCGACTAGGGTAAGCACTCTTGTGTGCCGAACCGCCCTACTAGCCTTCGTTGCACGGAAGACAAAAAGGAAAAGGCATCGTCGTTTGTCTGGTGTTATTCAGCAAGTCCTTTCGCTCAAAGGATTCAAGAGGTGGCTGCAAGGGTGTCGGGTTGTCGGAAACAGCAACACTTTGTAGGAGGTATTCACAGCAGCCCCTTGTCTGCTCCGTCCCCTCGACCTTCTTTCCCCAGCTTCCAAGCCTCTTCCCCCTTTGAGATTACAAGTTCTAGAAGTTGTCTTTTTAAAGACAACCCAGCAAGGCGGACACGTAGCTCGGAAGAGTGGAAAGGCAAACCCCGGCTCGTATGGTTACCTGGTAATCTAACATCCATTTCCGCGCTTGCTGCGTTATCGTCTTCATCGTAACAGGACATAATTGGCCATTCACCGGACACGTCAGCTGTGCTGACCTGCCTTCTGTGTATGTACATACATATGTATGTATACAAGATACAATGCCTTGTTTGCATGTATGACATGCATTTGCGTGACGGATCTGGTGCAGTAATCTTAAGCCGCATTTGGCTTCATGGCATGCACTCAGCCGCCATGTGCTCGAGTAATTCATTCAAATATCCATTTTAAAAAGAGCTCATTCATGTTTGAGATGTTCCTGAATATGCAGCGCCCTGTCGGCGTTAGTGTGGCAAGAGCCCGTCACCTCCCTTTTCGTCACGATTCCGCCCTTGGGAACAAGTACTTTACTAATCGGTAAAATACATGACCGCATCCAAGCTCAAACGCAACCCACCTGGCAAGTTAGTATGACTTGCTTTTGTTGAGGCTCATCACCACGTTCTCGTGGAAGAGACTGCTCCGCATATCAAAGCTGGCTCACAGTGTGGCGGCGTATTTTATTTCGTTATATTTTATTTTATTTTTGTTGGTGTAAGAAAGACGGTCATTAAGGGGAAAACGTATGATTATCATACGGGCAGTCCAGAATGTGGGACGCTTGCCGTTGCAATATTGGCGAAGTCACCCATTATTAGTGGCCTTGGATCAGATAATCCACAAAATTTCGATATTGCCTCATTGTTGTTGTATTTAATTAAAAGCAAGAGACCAACGATCTTGTAGAGCGGGCAATTGGATAGCGAAATCTCGGTTTCATCGTCCTATCTGCTTGTTATCCAAGTCTCTATAAAGTTCTCGGTTCTCGGTTTTAGAGGATTGTCGCATCACATGAATAAATAAATAGTTCGCATATGGCGCGGGGATCCAGAAGTACTTCATATCTAGTCTAATTCAACAGGAAAGTAAAGTATCTTACAAATGGAACCTGTATTATTGCGTATTCTCCTATTATTAGTCGCGCGCGGATCACGTGCCCTTGGTTGTTGATGAGGGAAGGGCGGTAAGTGGGGCCTGGTAATCCGATGTTCATCATTCTTTGTTTCCAGAGATCTTCAAGAGTCGGGAAATCTATGCGGCTGAATCGGCAGGGGCAGAGCAAACCCAAAGTAACGTATCGTCCGCCCTCGCGATAACCATATTCTCAATAGAATATGGGGTTCAGCCGACAGCAAGGCCCAAGATGACGATTTGTCTGCCAGCGTGTGCATGACGGATCTATGGCCGAACGACGACACTGTTTGAGATGGTGATGAAAATGTGTGCTGCGCCTGTCTCTCGTCGAAGCTCTTCGCATCATCCTTGTTTTCATGCTACATCAGGCCATAATCATAATGAGCGGACAAATTATCGTGCAGTGGAATCAGGGGCTGGACACCCCTGTGTGAACCTGTACGTATACACCACTGTATATGTACATATACATACATATGTATGTATGTAACATGCTGTACAATGTAGAATGGCTCTACCACGCTGATTGCCGAAGAGCCCAGGTACGAAAAAAAACCATATTAGAAAAAGCTGGCCAATTTCTCGGTCCCGACCCCCCCGGACGGGGAGGAACATGCTGTATTCTGCAGAAAATCCTGTAAGGCCTCAAGTGTGGAGTAACGACCTGCTTCTTCCCCGCCAACAATAGGATGAAGCGGAAGGTCGTCTTGCTGATGCGTACGCACATACACACTATGTACAGTACATACAGTCCACGCCTTGGACGGTTTTATCATATGTACACTTCTACATAACCCACTGAAACTCCCCTCCTGTCGTCCTCTTGCACGTGATCTCGGCTACGCCTGCTAGCTAGGAATCCTGCGTGTTTTTAATATCTACCTGTAAGTAGATACTTACCTAGGCATTAAAAACATCTAATCACTGCCTAATATATAGAGGCCTAGGGGTAGTCTGTATTGTTGTATGTGCAAGCATTTGGTTATTTCTTCGCGCGTCATGACGTGTGCGATGCCACCCATCTCTTTCAGCCCAGGCCAAGACCGCCACGCAGTCCAGGTATATGCATTATTTCAGATGACGCTGACGTCGAGACGGGACGTCTCGGAGAC
The DNA here is from genome assembly GCA_018360255.1 of Claviceps maximensis. Classification (NCBI taxonomy): domain Eukaryota; kingdom Fungi; phylum Ascomycota; class Sordariomycetes; order Hypocreales; family Clavicipitaceae; genus Claviceps; species Claviceps maximensis. Next base: position 82,777 of record SRPZ01000033.1, read on the forward strand.
ATCTCCGCCCTTGAGAGAGGAAGCAGAGCGCCTTGGATGGTGAATCCTCCGCGCTCCATGATCGCGAGTGCCTCGAAACGACGAACAGTTGACTATCGGACCAACCCTTACTTGTTGATACGAAATAATAAACTTTCTCTCTGCACCTGCCAAGGTCTATGTACTGCGGCCCAAACATCAAGCTTTTTACGGAATGAAGAAGAAAGTGATGAGAAAGACAAGGAGAAGAAGATGGAGTCACACAGGTGAAGATTTTTAGTTTGCTTAGAGAAGCGGCGAAGCGGGCTGATAAATGCCCCCACTTGCAATTTCCGCCTGAGGACTGCTATTTTAGTCCAAAACAGCATCAAGTTGGACCTCTACGGTAAAGATGTGTCGGAAACTGAGACTGAATAAACATCTGCCTGTTCCGCGTTCATCAAGAAGTCCTGCTCGGGCGTCAAGAAGGGCTGCTCGGGCAAAATTTTCCGACTGGTCATGGTATTTTGATACATACCATCAATGCTTTGGTCTATCAGCGTCGTGGCAATAGCTCGATCAAGAAGCGAAAAGTAGATGGTACACTGGCCAGAATTAGTCATAAGCTTCATGTGGTGTGTTTATTTATGCCTTCGTGCGGAGTAGCGGTGAGAAGGGGCTGAGTGGGACAACGGTGGGAATGGATATATCGTGAATAAGAAGAAGAAGGGGAGGAAGACCAAGAGGGGGGAGGAGGAGTGAATGGGCTGGGCTGGGCCTTCCGATCAATTATTTGCTTGACAAGGCAGTCGAGATGATGGATCGACTGCCCTGCTCCTGCCTCCTTCCGCAACCCGCAGCGATCTCACTGGGCACTTCCGTAGCAGGTGCCTGTAAAGCTGGGGTTCAGCTCTACATATCTGCCTGGTACGTACCTACTAGCCTCGTACCTACCAACCCGCTAGTGGACACGCTGCACAATGTCTTTTGAAGAAATAAGGTGGACACTTGCACGAAGACAAAAGTTGCGGCTTGTCGTGCTCTTTGATTCGTCTTGTAATGCTGGACCTCGATGGGTCTTTTTTTTTTTTTTAAGTTTGGCTGTGCCGAATTCCCGGGAGCCCAGTAAAAGCAGGCGATACATCGGCCGCCAACCTCGGAATTTGAGCAATCACCAACGTAGGCACCTAGTCGGTGCTGCCATGTGATCCCGTTACCCTACACGACAAGAACCCATTTGGGTTGATTGCGTCATCTCCAACCCAATGCGGTGTCGACCGAGAGACGATGAGGAATACTGTTATATCATCTGGTACTCAACGATACACCAATCAAGAAGAAGCTTCAGATGCTCTGTTGTTTTGCCGAAAGGGTCACAAGTTCGGAAGAACAATCTAGAGGCCGGTTGCATCACGATCCAGGTACAATCACGTGTCGCCAACGGTACCTTGACGAATGCCTTCAGGCACTTGACAGACCCCCGCCATTGACAACGTGCTGCTGTTTTGGATTCTTCAAGACGGCGGGTAAAAGGAAGGACTTGCGGATGAGCCGACCATTTCAGCGGGAGTGTGACAAGATGACAGACACTTCTGCACTTGGCTCGGAGTCCACCCGCCGGATCGACTATGCCGCGGTGTTTCTAATGGCCGTCACAATCATGGCGTTTCTGGTGCCGATCCTCATGATATTCCCGCCCATGCCGGTAGAGCCGTGCGATGCATTGCGGCAAACGCACGGCAGACTCGGGCGGCCGTCTCTCCATAGTAACCTAGCTCATCATGACACGTCAGACCAACAGCCACAGAAAGGATCGAGGCCTACCATCAAGAGCCTCTTCATCTACCCAATCAAATCGTGCAGAGGAATCGAGCTGGACAGAAGCAAGGTACTGCCGACAGGCCTGGAGCATGACCGGCTGTTCATGTTTGCTCAACTGAAACCGACACCAGCACATTCGGAAGACCAAGCAGAACAGAGGCACTCCTGGGAATTCTTGTCACAAAGACAACTACCGCTGCTCGCCAATGTCAAGGTCGATGTGTGGCTTCCAGATGCCTCGAAGAAGAGTCGACGTCTGGGCCACTTGGACGATGAATTTCTTCTAGTCAGGTTTCCATGGCAAGCCCCCGGATGGAGAGGCAGCCTGCACTGCCTCGCAACAAAGTTCAGTCGGGGCTGGAGGGCAGTTCCGGAGAAGCAATTCCTCCTGCCTCTAGGATTCCCGTCCCGGCAAGAGATTAAGGCGCGGTCGTACGAGTTCGCTGACGTCAAAATCTGGGTAGACGTTATTCGGGCACTTGATATGTCCAAGGATCTGCCCCCACAGCTCGCCATGTATCTGGGTGTCAAACATCAGCTGGCACTCTTTCGTTCTGACCCGTCACGTAAGCGGCATGTTTACCGGTGTGCTCCTCGAAAGGAAACTCTGGGATACCAACCGGTCGTGGATTTTCATGACGCTGTAAGTGCCGTGCCCTGTCCTCCTTCATCATGTTTGCCCACGGAAGCACCACAACCAGAATGAAGATGTACATAAAGATACATGCAGTATACATACATCATTAACGTCAAGTTCAGTATCCAATCCACCTGCTGAATCTGTCAAGCATCCAAGCTCTAGAGTCACTTATACAGAAGGATGAAAATATACAGAGCCTAGATGCATGTCGTTTCCGTGGAAACATTATTGGTCCGTGGATTCTGCGCTCCTCAAGACGTCTTTTCACAACAATAAAAAAAAAAAAAAAAAAAAAAACCCACTAACCTGTTGGTGAGGGGAGCCGGCTATTAGTTTCTGGGGCCGAAGCATACGACGAAGATGATTGGAAGTCGGTTCGATTCGGGAGTTCAAGCATGCCGCGAGAAAGCAGCGTGTTCGACGTCTCCTGTCGCACCGTGAGGTAAGGAAAGAAGCCCAAGCCGAGGTCCCTGCTATCCCTGCTGCCCAAACAGAGAAACCCAAACCCAACGAGTTGACCGTCAAGCCAGGTGCAAGATGCCAAACGTCGATCCGGCTACAGGTGTTCGTCACAGCGTTGAGCCGGACCGTTCTCTTCGCAGATACAGGGATATTGACGCCGGTGCCCCTAGGATGGGGTGTCTGGGCATGCAACTCTGCCCTATGTTTCCCGATGCAGGCACTCCCACGCAGCTGGAGTCGTACGTGAGAGTAGGCATGGGTGTCGAGGTTCTCGAACGAGGACCACATAAATACCTCAAGCAAAGCGCATAGTGCCATGGTGGAGTGATTCAAGTGTCCCGCAGCCCAAGCCAGGCATGCCCCTGGTCTGATTTACTGTCATAAATGTCATATACCTACATTTACGTCACCTTGAATCATAGCGCAAAGTTCCCTGTCGCTCGTCACATCATATGTCGCTCTCCAACCATGACTAATCCAATCTTCCGGAATATGTACATCGTCTCCTTCTTGACTTTGTCCTCCAATCTCAAAACATGTCATCGCTACCTCATGTCGGCTGGTGTCAGTGCTTGAACCATGCTGGTGCCTTCGCTGAAGCGTGTCTTGAAAATTCTGTTGGCATTTTGAAACATGCCGTCTTTCAGGCTGACAACAATAAATTGTGAGCCCTTGAAGCGCGTCTTGATGAGGCGACCAATGTTTTGTGTGTGAGAAAGATCGAGAGCAGCATCCACTTCATCCAGAATATACATTGGTGCAGGCTTGAATTGCAAAAGGGCCATAATGAGAGACAAAGCAACAAGAGATCTATGAGTCTTGTGTCAGTACAGCCCCATGGGTCTGGAATAGGATTAAAAAAGAATGTCCACATGTACCTTTGACCACCACTTAGCTCCGTCAAGCTTTGCTTCCACACTTTACCAAGACACACTTTTACCTCGAGACCATCGCTAATTGTTTTTCCTTCGGGGGGGTCAAGCTTAGCAAAACTGCCGCCCGGAAGCAATTCTGAGAAGATGTGACCAAAATCATGATTTACTTTCTCCCATGTTTCGTGTAATGCCTTTTTCTTGTAGTCATCCAAGCTGACAATAGTCTCCTCAATCTTACGCTTATCACGAATGACCGTTTTAATCATGTGCTTCAGCGTCACTTCCTTCTTCTCCACACTATCAATCATGTTCATGACTTTTGGATTTATTTTTTTCTTCATGCCTTGGAATCGGTCTGTCAAGTTTCGAAGAGTAGACTTGCACTCGCTGATGTTTTGGCCCTGGAAATCATAAGGCGTACCGCTGCGGCCGAATTTGTCCTTTTCTTCTTGAATCCATTCGTGCTCCGATTCCAAATGAGCGACGTTATCCGCGGAAGCTTGCTGTTCTTTATGGAAGCGTTCGACCTGGTGGCCCAATTTCTGCATCTCCAAGCTTTCCTCAGTGATGCGAGCATTCTTTGATCTTGTGGCTTCCTCCAGAGCTTGGAGCTCGTCATCGAACAAGTGCAGCTTGGCCTTTTCCTCCTCCAATTGAGACTGGACAGCGTTGTGGGTATCAACCAGTGCGCTTTGCTCCTTAGTCAGACCATCAACATCTTGTAGAGCTGCCTTGATACCCAGCTCGGCCTCTTGAAGCTGTTCCCGCGCGGCGGACAAGTCTGTGCCTACTTGCTCCAAATCAAGCTGCGCAGTTTGGAGTTCCTTCTGAATACTTTTGACAGCAGACGAGCTCTGGTCGAGACCCTCACGCAGCTCATCTAATGATTTTTGCAGTTCGATAAGCTTCGCGTCTTTATTAGTATCAAAGTCCTTCATGTCTTTCTCAATTCGTTTCACGTCTGCACTAGCTTCTACTTGACGTGCCTTAGCTTCACTGATGCTGCCTTGTAGTTCAGTAATGCTATTCTTCATGTTTTCAACTTCTGATATGATAGAAGATGAAGAGTTGCCACTGATCTGGTCCTCAGCCAGCTTGATTTCATGGTTTTTCAAGTCCAGATCTTGCTTGAGACGACGACCTTGGTCGAGTTTTGACTTCTCCTGTTGAATCTTGCCTTGGACATCTCTCAGAGAGTCTTCCGCTTCCTTCAGCTGGCGAGAGATATCATTCAACTTTTGTAGTGTCACCAATACACCACTGGAGTTTGGTGCACTGCCCCCCGACAGTGTTCCGGAGGGGTCATATGAATCGCCTTCCAAAGTAATGCTTCGCATTCTAACATTGGGGTCAAAGGTAACGCGCTTTGCGGTCTCCGCATCGGCACATATCAAAGTGTTACCAAAGACATATTCCATTGCAGCTGATATCTCTTCGTCATATCCGACGAGGGAGAGCGCAAGGTCAACCTTTCCAGGAGCAATACTTTGCGCTGTTGCAATTGTCTGCGCCGAAGCTTTGAAAGCGGCGATCTTGTTGAGAGGAATAATGGTTACTCGTTTGCGGAGTTTGCCCTTCTGAAGCAGTTGGGTGCCTGTGACTTCTGAGTCCACGACAACATTGTACAGTCGACCACCAGCGCAGATTTCAAGGGCTGTGCCGGCTCGAGTATGATCTTTATCAAGGGTAAATAATTGAGCGACAAGACCCTTGACCTTGGTCCTATCAAAACCTGGTGTAGGATCCGCGTAGTTGAAGTCTATATTGGCGACCTGGCGCTTCAGTTTGTCCGAGTCCTGGCGGAGCGTTCTCACAGTCTGCTGCAGATGCGATTCTTGCTTGAACATCTGTTCTTCTTGTCCTTGTTCAAAACCCAGCTTGCTGAGTTCTTTCTCCAATTTTTTCGTCTGAGTTTTCAGTCCTTCAAGATCTCGCAGAAGGTCTGCATTTTGCTCCTTTGCTTTTTTGGCGCGAGGTTCCTCTTCCTTGAGCCGGCTTTGGAGATGAGTTATTTTTATTTTTGCTTGTTCTTGCTCAGTAGCCGCGACTGTAGCTCGGTTCTTGGCATCCTGGAGCTGGCCCTGATAACCATTCTCTTGGCCGTCCTTGGAAGCAACGCCTGTCTGAAGAGTCTGTAAAAGCTCTTCCTTCGACTCTACCTCTTGGGTCTGTTTGACGAGATCTTCTTTTGCCTTATCGTAATATGCTTTGGCATCATTGAAAGCTGCCTTTTTTTCTTCGAATGACGCCTCTAGCTCCGAAACCGCTTTTTCCACCGCTTTCCTTTTCTCTTCCTCCTCTGCTAACGTAGTATTCTTCAAGTCCAGAATAGTTGCAAGTCGAACCAGTTCGTTGGCGTGTTTTTTGACAGTCTCTTCGAGTGCTTGGGCTTTTCCGCCCCTTTTTACCTCTCGATCGCGCTGAGCCTTCACTTTTTTCACGTCCTCTTCCAGATGCGATAATTCGCCCCTGAGACGACTTGCTGAATTCTCAAGAGATTTAAGTCGTTGTTTTTTGCTCTCCAGATCAGCAGCAGATTGCTTCAGCTTTTCTTGGCATCTGATATAGTCATATGCGACCACCACTCGTGTAAGCCTTTCGAGGTCATTTTGAGTCTGCTGGAAGTCCAAGAAAGCTCGTTTTTCGGTGCGAAGTTTGTCCAATTTGGGTTCGATCTCGTCTCTCAGCAACTCGCGTAATTCCTGAAGCTTTAACTCCTTCTTCCCCATGGTCTTGAGGGCTTTGTCGCGGCGGTCCTCAAACATCCTGGTTCCAGCTGCTTCTTCAATCATGGCCAGAATTTCTACTGCTTTCATATTCAACACCTTTGTGATTCGGCCTTGCATGATGAGGAAATTGGGGTTGTTGATGTTGAGCTGAACGGATTGAAACAGATTCTGGACTGTCTGCTGCTGCGCGCGATGGCCGTTGATGAGATATTTTGATGTGCCGCCGAGAACAATTTGACGTGTGACGCTGATGGATGAATATTCCTCGAAGCCAATCGGTGACTTTTTGGTATCCCTGTTGTCGAAAACGATCGTTACGCTGGCCTTGGTGACACCGGCTTGCCCACGCTTATAAATGAGATCCTAAACTGCAATCAGTATGAAACGACGCATGGTGAAAGACATTATAGGCAAACTTACTTGGAGGTTCTGTGCTCGCACCGTTGACATGTTGGTAATACCCAACACGAAACATATGGCATCCAGAATGTTTGATTTCCCACTGCCATTGAGGCCAGTGATGGAGTTGAAACTCTCATCCCTATTCATGCATGTTAGAAATTCGACCGGAGGCAGATTCTGAGTTCACGACTGATATTCACCATCCCGATATCACCGTTCTGACAGCATACGACTTGAAGCCCTGTAAATAGATGTAAGTAGAGGAAGCTAATCGAACATTTGGAAACAGACGTACGTCAATGATGACCTCTATCACTCGCATGATGTCGCAGTCCCGTTGCGACGGTGGTGCAGGTACTGAGCAATTGCGCCGTCACGAAGTACGCGCCGAACATTGAAAGTAAGTACTAAGTAAACAATGCGTGTTTAGTATCTGATAAGGAGCTTATCGGCACGTGTGCCGCCACCACACACGACCGTTTTGGTTGTAGCGGCAGCCCCATGTCCATGTCCAGATGTCGTCCAGTAGAGGTAGAGCTGACGCGACTCGATGCGGCCGAATCGTGCGCTAATCCGCTTTGGGGTCAATCAAAACATCGATGACCTGGAATGAGGTCCCAAGTGCATCCAAGGCTCTCCGCACTGGCAACATCGACATATTGACATATCGACAAGACCTTCGAAAAATGCTCTCACCCTAGATTCACGCAGTGTTAGATGTCCTTATAAACCCAGCAGCCACATTCATATTCGACCCTCGTAAGCGACACGAAGCGAAGCGAAGCGACGCGACTCGACTCGACCGACACATCGCTCGCCTCCATTGGCGTCGGTAGCTGACCATGGCTGCGATGAGGGCGCCGCGTGTGCAAGTCGGCTCTACAGCATGGGTTATCGAAGAGCGAAATGCCGCGCTGCAAATCGCTCAGTCAGAGGTTGAAGAGTTCTCTTATTCGGCGAGAAATGAGCTTGACTGGTTGAACGAGCACATGGCCAGTATATTCAACGAAAATGAAATGTGCGCCTACTTCAATTGGAAACTCGAAGCGCAGAAATAATTCATTGACTGCTGACAATTCGTGCAGAAATTTCGCAGAAGCATTCAAAACCCCAGGAAAGCTCCGTGGAAAGGCGTCCAGGACGGTCAAGACACAAAATCCCCTGGAATCACGAGTGGTAGGTTGAGAATTGATTGTACAGTTTTACTCAGCAATGCTGACTCTCGCAAAGCCACTATCCGAGGTTTTCTCTGCGACTCCGAACGGGGCGGCTAGCCCGAACAATCGGGTTCAATCGACGAGACAGAATGATCACGTTGCTAGAGGATCGCCAAGTGTGCTGCCCACTGCCGCGTCTCTAAATCTTTTCCCTTCCAAACAGGTCAATCAGGGCATACAGGATTCCGGCTATTTTGGAAGTCAGGACGCTGCGCCCTTAAATATCCACATGGACCTCGACTCTGAAGACGCACACATCTCCCCTCATTCAAGCTCGAGATTTGCAATTGCAATCCCTCCCGAAACTGTACCAACGTGTGCCGTTGTTGCCGCCGACACCCCGGAAAAGCTGTTTCAGTCGGTCGAGGAGAATCAAATATGGCGAGTTTCGGCTGAAAAATCTAGCAAGCCTACTGCAGATACGGAACCTGATGTTGAGAACGCATCTGATTCTGTGGACGATTCGTCGCCAGAGGGCCAGTTGACTCGCGAGACAAAGCAGACGATTGACTATGCTGATGACGGTCGATCAATTTCAGATGGCTCTAGTCCAATACGTACAATTGTCCGCAAAAGTAGCTTAAACTTTGCGTCTTTGCCTGCCAGGGAGCCTCTCACAGCCGGCAAGAGTACCGGGGCTAGAATCTCCCGCACGAGCCATTTGGAGAATATACGAACGAGCCATTACAATAGACTAACCGGCGGCAGAAGTCTAGGAGGCACACTTGCGAAGCTGGATCGTGGGGAAAGCCAGGAGGATGACATGGACGTGGATGATACGACTGACGCCCAAGCGTCCAAAAGTGAAGATCCCAAAACATATACTCAAAGACTTCAAGACCAGATCAACCAACTTGGTCAATCCCAGCCCAAACATGGACACTTATCGCAACAGAACAAGACGCCTGCGCCTAAAGTTGCTTCTCCTCTTCCGTTTAATACATTACAATCTACACCAGGGGCGTTTCCCGAGGATGATGACGATGATTGGATTGAACCACCGGCCACCATTCTTGCGGCAAAAGAAGAGCGCCCCAGCCTTCCTAAAAGCCATTCTGCAGATGTCATGGAAGGTATTCAAGGTAAAAGAACCATTGGTGAGCCCGATTTTGCCGACTCCGATGACGAAAGTCTGGGCGAATCGCCAATAGAGAAACAGAGCAAGCCCACACCTGCCAACGCTGCTTATAGCCACGCAAAATCTGCATCTGTGCCAGTTCTATCAAATGCTGGTACGGCGCTGGGAGAAGTATCGCGTCTTAAAAGGGTCGTATCCGCATCGAATCCAAGTCTTTCGACCGTGATTGAAACAGGGGGACACGGTTCTCCCTCGAAGTCGAGTTCTCGCAGCTTTCGAGAAAGTCCACTTAAGCAGGTCAAAAACAAACTCTCATCCATTCTGAAGAGCTCCAGAGGACTCTTGGCGAGCAGTGCTGCTATCAGTGCCGAAGGGAAGCTACTGGCATCACCATCTTCAACTCGGCTCGGCCTGCATTCCTTTCTGTCATCCGAGTCTGTTACTAGTCTAGCCAAGATCGGATCGCATAGCTCAGCTGTCCAGCCTGAAGCAAGTCCCACACGACCAGTGCGACGCACCAGAGCTTCCGCAGAAAGGGAAGAAAAGAAGCGGGAAAGAGAGGCAAAACGACTTGAAGAGCAGAATTTAAAATTGGAAAAAGCTCGACAAAAAGAGGAGGATAAGGCTCGTTTGTTCAGTAAGGAACAAGAAAGAGCTGCTGGTATGGAAAAGCAAATCGCTGCCAAGAAGGATGAGGGCCGGATTCCAGGAGGAGGGCCGTCTGGGCCCACGAAATCAGGCCAGAGAAATGTACAAGCTATGGAGGATGATATCCCTTCTGTGGATAAGGATGTTGATATGGATGATGCCTCAACAATAGTACCTCCTCCATCAGTCACACGTTCCATTGGCCCAGCTCACGGTACTCGCAACAAAGAACTGAAGCGGCCAGCAAAACCAACCAGAGACACACAAACCAGACCGAAACAAGCTCCAACAGTCATAAGAGTCAACACTGGATCTCAGAATTCTCAGTACAGACTCTCTACCGCGCAATCCGATGCCTCCAACCACACGGCTGCGCAAACACATCAACTTGTCAGCAAAGCGAGCAAGGCCTCGTTGCAGACCAAGCCATCGACGCAAAGTCTGAGGGGTGCTGCAGCCAGTAGAGCCAAGACTCAGGAACTAGCCTCCAAGAAGAAGGAGCAGGAAGAGCGAGAGACTCAAAAACGGCGGGACGCAAAGGCTGAGATGGAGCGGAAAAGGGCCAACGCGCAGGAGGAGCAGCGCAGGCAGGAACAAAACAAGCGTCAGGAGGTGGACCGCCAGCGGCAGCAGCAGCAACAGCAGCAAGAGCTCGCCACATCGCAGTCACAGTTCAAGAATAGTGCGCAAAGGAAAGCAGCAATCGAAAAGGCAAAGCAAACCAGGGCACCACCTCCCGCCATGCGCCCACAGCCCAACGGGCCTTCGGACTTCTCCAAGTCTCACGACAGCCAGACCGTTGGACGGCCATCTCGAATGACTTCCAATGCTCAATGGAGTCAAGAAGAGACAAACCGTCCAGTCAACACAGTTGTTTCCAATGCCAGCAAAGCCAGTGTCAAAAGAACCTTTACTTATGACAAGGGAGATGACGGCCAGGCTAGGCATCCGCAATCTCGAGGCGGCCCAACGTATCAGGCCAACGACGCTAAGCGACGTAGAACGAGTGAGAATTTCGATGAAGAAACTGATGCATCAAACCAAAGAAACATCAGAGGCCCCCCAGTCAGACCATCGGCCGGGTTCAAAAAGGTATGTTGTTACAGGATCATTGTACTTGAAACATTTCTTGAGGCTAATATGATTCCGCAGGAAATGCCAGCCAAGTCTGTCTTTCAGAACGGCTATGCAAATGCCTCTGCAAGTGGTGCGCCAAATCTATTCAAGGCCACACTCAGCTCGCAGCATGTCAGTCAATTGAAGGGAGCCCATCCGCTCGAATTGGCACAGATTTCCAAGGGTGCTATTCCTTTCCAGCCTACGTCCAATGCCGCTGGATCGGCTTACAAAACACCAGCACGATCTGGTCCTGCTGGTGGTGCGAAATCTACCGCCAAGTCCGGGTCCCGATCTTCACCCAGATTTCAGAACGGTGAGGCTATTGAGCTTCCCGAGATTCAAACAGATGACGATAGTGAGGATGATGAGTCGCACGGCGCAATAGTGGCACCCTGGGCAGATTCACCCGATCTTAGAAAGGCTCTGGTGCGCCAAGAGACCATGGATCCTTCCCAGATTTTCGGACCCCCGGCGCCACTGAACATGGAAGAGGTTTTCAACAAAAGCAAAGACAGGTTCCATAAATTTCGTGCCAGAACGTCCAGTGCTAACTGGAGCGGAGCTGACCGACTGACGGAAGAGGATATACGAAAGGACTTGTTAGCCCGCGACAAGCTCCGGCGAGACGGAGGGTGGTCGTATGAAATGAGCAAGGATATGCTTTGAGCGACTTTGACTTTGTGGTCGGCTAGAAATCATCTTGCCCAATTTCTCCATTGGGGAACTGGCACGGAGAAACATATACATAGCTCGAGACTAAAGACGTCTCGAGGAGGGAACTGGGAGTATTTTGTTGGACCGCATGGCATTTTTTTTCTTCTTTGAATTGGATCAGGGCGAACATTGTAAGAAGACATTGTAAGCAGAGAAAGGGTTCCGCAACTCGGCGTCCGGTATGGATAGTGGGAAAAAAAACATGGACTGGACTGTAATGATTATTATTTCATGGTCATAAACTCTCATGGATTGTGGACTGTTTCAGCAAGCATTAAATATTTGTTTTAGTTGGCGCTATAACAAAGAAGAATTTCTCTTCAACGATTTCTCCGTGAGATTCACAAGTTATCGCAGGACAGCAGGATGCGATATTTTACACTTCTCACTAGAGCCTTAGCATGCATCACTGGACTAAACTCAATTGAGCAGTGTCACTTTACGCGAAATCTGAGAAGGAAGAAAAGGCATGTCGAGATGTTGATTTGGTCTATGCCGTGGTTCGCTGCGTAATGTGTACATATGTACATACATACATATGTATGTATGTATGTTTGGAAGGAGATAGGGATGTGTTTCTTGCAGATTTGTTCTTCTTTGTCTTGTTCTCTTTATTTCGCGATATGCTTTTGCAGTCGCTTCTGCCATTCGCTAATTGCATAGCGGCTGATACTAAGGGCTAAAAAAAAAAAAAAAAAAAAAAAAAAAAAAAGCAGTGTGTGTTCTATTAGTGCACCTGTAGACACCTAAATGATTTTCTAGTGGAAATCACTAGGTATTTCCGGGTATGGGAAAATCCGCAAAGGATGGTAAATGTTTTCATGCGGGCGCGCGATGCCAGACAGGGGCGGCGCAATAAAATTTCTCCATTGGCCAATCTGCTTACGGCCCCATAAAACAGGATAAGTGACTGGTGCTGCTCGTGACTTTACTCTGATTGGACGACCGCAGGAGCGGGAAAAATTCTCGAGCCGCTTGTTGTCCCTGAGTGTCTTGAGTTGTCAAAAGTCAGGGTCCCCTTCGTTTCCATCCTCATTATCACATTTTTTTTCTTCTCACAAGCAGATTTTTTCTTCCCACCGAGCAAGATAAGGAGCCATTGTCGTCAACACACCTTCATCGCATTGAGAGACGATCTTTTGATATGTTTAGGCAAGGCTTTCGACGCTGTGCCAGCTTGGCCAGCGCTGCCGCGCCGATCGCGGTCGCCCGCAATCGAGCCGCTCTCGCTGTCACTCAGCGAACTGTTTTGTCCGTCTCAAGACCTGCCACATGCTTCAAGAGCATTATACAAGCCTCCAGAAACTATAGCACCGAAGCGGCCGCTACCGACGCTGTTGATGCTGAAGTTCCCAACGCCGTGACCAACGGAGAGGTCGTGAAATTCGCTGAACTGAGCGAACGTGGCGTCCATCAGAACCTCCTGAATGCCATCATTAAGGACATGAAATATGATACCATGACACCTGTGCAATCCAAGACAATCAACCCCGCTCTCAAAGGAACCGACATGTAAGCTTGCAACTGATCCCCCCGATCGTCTTTTTGTTCAAAGTTTTCTAATTCGCCTCAGTGTCGCCCAAGCCAAGACAGGTACTGGCAAGACCATTGCTTTTCTCCTGCCTTTGTTACAGCGCATGATTGCAGAAGATTCTACTCTTGCTTCGAGACGCGCGTCAAGGAATGCCCGATCAGATGATGTGCGCGGCATTGTTTTGTCACCAACTCGAGAACTAGCCGAGCAGATTGCTGAGGAGGCCCGTCGTCTTATCAAGCACACCGGTCTTGTTGTACAATCCGCTGTCGGAGGCACTCAAAAGTCTGCCATGTTGCGCCAGACCCAGCGTCAAGGATGCCATCTCCTAGTAGCAACCCCAGGACGTTTGCTGGATCTCTTGCAGGACCCCCAGAGTGGCATCGAGGCGCCTAATCTGGCAGCCTTGGTTCTGGATGAGGCGGATCGCATGCTTGACGTCGGGTTTGAGAAGGAGCTGAATGACATTCTCCGCTATCTGCCGAAACGAGAGGAGAAGACTCGGCAAACAATGCTGGTTTCTGCTACTATACCCGATAACGTCATTAGGCTGGCTCAATCCATGGTTCGTAGCGACGATTTCCAGTTCGTCCAGACCATTTCTGAGAATGATACTCTTACCCATGACCGAATTCCCCAGCACCTTGTTGCTCTTTCGTCATGGAATAATGTTTTCCCCAGTTTGTTTGAGCTTTTTGATCGCGAAATTGCCCAAAGAACCCAAGACCCAAGCCTACCACCATTCAAGGCCATTGTTTACTTCAACACCACTGCACTTGTTGAATTGGCCGGAGAATATGGTTATTCACGACGAAGGAATGGGCAAATGTCGATTTCTACCTTTTCCATTCAGTCGCAGCTCACACAGGGAGCTCGAACGAGGGCAGCAGAAAAATTTCGTTTCTCACGAACTGCAGTCTTGTTCTCATCTGATGTCACGGCCCGTGGTATGGATTTCCCCAATGTCACGCACGTCATTCAAGTCGATACACCCCGGGACCGAGAGTCTTATATTCACAGACTTGGCCGTACCGGTCGACAAAACAAGGGAGGTGAAGGGTGGTTGCTCCTGCCGCCGACCTCCATGAACAGCGCCCGCAGGCAGCTTCGAGGTCTTCCTTTGAAGCCAAATGTGACCATCGAAAGTGCCACTGTAACCGCCGACCCCAACGACTTGCCAAAATATCATCAAGAGACCTTGGACCTCACTCAAAACTTCCATAAAAAATTGCTCGGTGGTGCTTACACCTCCGTTTTTGGCTGTTCAACCGACCAGCGAGACGACCTGGTTGATGACCTTAACCAGTGGGCTACCGTTGGTTGGGGCTGGAAGGAGCCGCCTCCTGTTTCCGCGTCATGGGCCCGCAATTTGGGCTTGGCAAACTCGAACCTGAATATCCAGGAAAGAATTGCACGATCCAACGATTCTGATGAGGATGGAAGAGGCGAGCGAGGTGACTTCAAGTCACGCCGGTTTGGGTCCAGAGACGATGACTCTGCATCATCAGACCCATTCGCCGAAATAAGACGACAGGCTCGTCGTGATGACTTTGGAGGTGGTAGAGGAGGAGGAGGCTTCAGAGGCGGTGACAGAAATGGCGGCGATAGATTTGGCAGCCGACGCGGTGGGCAAGGTGGTAGGAGTGGTTTCCGAGGTGGTTCCAGGGGAGGCTCCAGGGGGGGCTCTAGGGACTCTCGAGGATCTCGCAACGGTGGAGGATCCTCATGGTAAAGCAGGGTGTGCCATCGACCCCACGAAGAATTACGAGATGCACCTGAAATGAGTACTTAGTCCAAGACGCGTCGGAGTTGTAAAGAAGAAAAAAACGGTTGGACCTGTACTTGTATTGGGAGACTTGGACAGTCGAAATGGGCGAAAACAGAATTTGTACAACATGTTGGGTCGGTCGTTATGTAACATTATAGATAGGGAAAGAAAAGGGCTAAAAGGATGACGGATGATCACAAACTTGCTACCTGGCGAGAGAATGGAGGCGTCGCGGAAAGGTTCAAATCTCCTCTACAATGGACTTGATAGCATCATTTTAATACCTATTTTTCATTCGTTCAGTTATCTTATTCGACGTGTCTTTTTTGCTATGAAACACGACAAAGTTGATCGGGGTGTTTTGTTGTGTGATTTCTCGACATGTACAAACATATAGGTCTATGCCTATCCAAGACGAATAAAAATAGAACAAAAAAAAGAATTCTTTTTCTTCACCAAAGATGACGCATTTGTCATTTTGACGCCCCCCCAAAAAAGAAGAGAGGAAGGAAAGAAAACACCCTTTACAGCCCCGAGATAACCTGCCTGTTAGTGTCGCATGAAAGATCCTAACGACATTCTTGTTCGGTGACTATTAATACTGTGATTGTTTGATTATTTCTACCGCAGCTTTCGTCGTGCATGACATGATGGCTCCATGATGTTGCGAAGGGGTCTCATTATCTCGAACCCCGGAGCAGCATATTTGAATCCCACAACAAGACTCGCTCGTCCCAACCGACGGAGGCGACCCAACCCCCTGCGCCGAATAAACACCAATCCACACCCGTGACGAATTCCGTGTGTCGATTCATGACGCCAAGCTGATGTCCTGGCTTCACAACTCCTGCTATGGGCGGAGGCGCAGACGCAGGCGCGGAAGGCAGGGCGGAACCATCGTTCCATAACCGAACAGTCATGTCGTAACTTCCGGTGATGAGGACGTCGCTCGCGTGGGGACTCCATGCCAGGCGGCGGATAGCGTACTCATGGCCGTACATTGATGAGAGCGGGCCCGCAGCGGGATTGCGAGTATCAAAAGTTCGGATGATGCGGTCTACGCCACCTGTTGCGACGATGGTGTCGTTGTACTTGTTCCAGTCGTGGGTGAGGACTTCGGCGGGCGGACTGGCCGGACTGGACTGCGCACCGGCGGCGGCGGCGGGGGCATGGACGGGGATGGTCGAGACGAGGTGGTATTTGGCCGAGGAGGGAGTGCGGAGATCGTAGAGTCGAAGGTGGGAGTCGGACGAGACGGCGGATATCAGGGCTGGGTTGGAAGGGCAAAATGATGCGCTGTATGTGCAGTTGCCGATGGGGAGAGTTTTTAATGAATAAGCACGGGTAGGAGACCACTGGCGAACAGCAAGAGCATGTCAGCGAATGTTGTATTTATTGCATGTCTTTCTTTACCTTCTTTCCTTTCCTTTTCTGTTCTTTTTCTGTTATGGAAAAAAAAAAAGAAAAGAACACAAAAGAAAAGCCCCAGAGGTTAAAGTCGAAATATACAATCTGTTTATACGGTTTCTCTCCATCTGACACCAGATCGACATCTGAAAGAAATCACGAGAGCGAGGAGATGAACTCACAATCTTGACGGTCCCGTCCCATGAACTGGAAATAAAAGTATCTTTCGTGACGGGGCTCCAGCACACAGAAAAGGTCTCCCTCTTGTGCTCGTGGAAGTTCATGACGGGAAAGTCATTGACGCCCAGGTCGAACAGCTTGAGCGAACCATCGCCACACGCGACGATGAGTTGGTTCTCGTTGATTTCCGACCAGGCCAAGTCGTACAGCGCATCGTTTGTATCGAATCTATGGGGAGTAGACAGCGGCTCCCCTCGAAAGGGTCAGCCTTCGAGAACCATTTCAACAGTTTGAGACCTTTTTCTCTTCTTTTCGTTTACTTCCACCCTCTCCCTTGTCCTACTTTTCGTCTTCTTTTATGTTTCTTATGACACAAAACATACGTTTTTTCTACCTGGATCCCTTGCGCGGTAAGTGCCAGTGCAAAGACACGTCCGTTGCCGACGATGCCAAAGTTTGAGGATGCCGCTACGGCTATGCGGGAGTCGTAGTAGGGCGAGTATTTGACCGCGTATGGGTTGTATCCCTGGGTGCGGAACTCGAGCATGGCGGCCATGTTTTGGATTCGGGAACGGCGGCGCCTGCGCGGCGGCGCATTTGAGGATTGAGGACCCGCGCCTTTTAGATGGCGTGGAGCTTTTGCAAAAGAGGGAGTGAGGAAGAGTAGGTTGAGAAACCTATGTGAGATTTATGGATTGGAAAGCAAGACGTGCTGGATCCGGGGTGTTGACGAAGCTGGGAACGGAAATTGAGCCATGACAACTTCGAATGTTGTTGACATGTGCCTCGGCAAGCAACGGACTGGCTGAACCGGCGCTGACCACTGACTTGCGGCTTGGGAGGAGGAGACATGGAGTGGAGGTTAGGGGTGGGGAAGCTAAAATGGCTGCGTGTGTCACATGATGTCGCGTCGATGGCTTTCGCGTCATCACACGTCCAATAATTCGTGGATTCGTGTGCAATCTGCATTTGCAATCGTCTTTAGCTTTCACCAGCGCTCTTTTCGACCCGGATGCCAGTAGGCGCAGAATTCAGAAAGGAATTTCTTTTATCAGGACTCTTGATGACTGCTCTTCCATTTCTCAGCTTCACAACGCGCGATCCGACTCATCTCACAATCGAAGCCTTGGAATGCCATCATGTAGCTGTAGATGTGAACGCCCAGCATGAAGTCCTTTCTCGCCACGGCGTCTGATTCATCCCGCCCAAAGCGAAGGCTCAGTCCAGACCCGGAGATCAACCTGCTGGATGGCGATGACGAGCCAACAGAAGTCAAGCTGGCGCTTCTGTCCTCTCTCCATCCCGGCATCGAGCAGGAGACGCTCCTCGATTTTCTGCTCGCCCACGACGGCTCTGTTAGCCGAGCTTCGGAATCGTTCCGACTCGGAGAGAGCCGTCAGCAGCAGGAAAAGAAAACCAACACCACTATTGGATATCAGCAGTCCTTGAAACAGTATGCAACAGCATCTCGAGACTTGACGACGACGACGACGACGACGCCACTACCGATCAAGAAGAAACTCAAGTCCAAGAAGGGCACCACTCTTCACCTGTACGACCCAGAGGATGTCGCAGAACACACTCCTTGCACCATTATCCACAATTTCCTGCCGGCGGATGAGGCCAACCAACTGCTGAAGGAACTTCTGAAGGAGGCTGATTCATTCGAGAGGAACACGTTCAAACTGTTCGACAATGTCGTCTCTAGCCCACACACGTCTGGCTTCTACGTCGAGAGCTACGAGGAAATAACAGCCCAAAAGTCCGAGTACTACTACAACGGATCACAACTCACGGTAAGTCTCTCAGACGCCACGTGAGGGAGGAGGAGCAGGAGAGAAGAAAAAAAAAAGAAAAGAAAAAAAAGCTGTTGCCTACTGACGCGCTCTCGGTTGGTTGCTGATTGCCCTTGTCACACCAAAAATGCAGGACGTTCGCCGCATCACACCACAGCTGGCCACGGTGAAGCCGACTGTACAGGAAGCCGTTAATAAACAGATCCAAGACCGCATCAAGACACGGTATCCCGGCGGCAAAAAATTGCGACATCAATCGCCAAGTCGGTGGATGCCCAACTCGGCCTTTGTCAATTGCTACAACGGCGCACAGCAGAGCGTCGGCTGGCACAGTGATCAGCTCACATACCTGGGGCCCCGGGCCGTCATTGGATCCATATCCCTCGGTGTAGCACGCGAGTTTCGCGTTCGAAGAGTCATACCCAGAGACGGCGACACAAGAACAGTGGCGGATTCGGATGCGGAGGGCCAGATATCCATACACCTGCCACACAACTCGCTTCTCGTCATGCATGCCGAGATGCAAGAGGAGTGGAAACACTGCGTAACACCGGCTCTGTCCATCGATCCACATCCCATTGCCGGGAACAAGCGAATCAACATCACGTATCGGGATTACAGGCCGCAGTTTCACCCCCGGTTCACGCCGCGGTGTGCGTGCAAATTGCCATGTGTGATGCGGGTGGTGCAGAAGAAGAAGGTCAACTTTGGGAAGTACTTTTGGATGTGCCACGCGGGCAATGTTCCCGGAAAGGAAGGCTGCTCGTTTTTCCAGTGGGCCGACTTTGACGACGATGGAAATCCCGTGGTAAAGAAGGGGGAGTGACGTGCAGAGTGCTCGCCAGATGGAGGAGACTGATGAGCAGCATAGATGACGGTAGCATGAGTTTTGACGAGCCAGGAAACAAAGGCAAAAGCAAGAGCGGCATTCATTTATAGTATGCTTTTGCGGCATAGACTAGCACATACGACCATAGGTGGCAGAAAGCTCGGGATCCCGTCCGCTCTCCCATAGATAAGCTGCCAACCGACAGATTAGTAGTTGGGTCGGTGACGACCAGCGAACACCGGTTGTTGTATGTTTTTTTTTTCATTTTCGTCTTTTTTTTTGGCTTCCCCGCGTAGGATATTCTTCTTATCTGTTGTCTTCTTTCCTCCCTCTCCTTTTATTATTTTTGGCCGGGAAGATTGTAGCTGGGGACTTACTTAGTACGCCTGGTAGGGTGATTCGTGAGGGCCGCAACGCGACAGACAAGCCATGGCTACTGGACCGGACACTTTTAGGAACGAAATGAAGGGCTTGTTCGGAATCAGGCATAAGAAATCAATATCACGGAAGGCAACTAGACTACGATGCTGTTGAGACGATGAAAAAATATTTAAAAAAAATAAAAAAATAAAAAACTTAAAAAAAACTCATCTTCGTTCCTAGTTTTCCCTCGCAGCACGAGTGGGTCGACGCCAGTTCTCCATGTGAGCCAGAACCAGTCCGACTTGACTGGACTTCATCTTACACACCACATCATCATGCCTCGTCTTATCGTCCACGCCGACGCGACCTCGGAAACACGGAAAATCTCGTCCTCAACAGCAACAGCACACGAGGATCTCCCACACAAAGATCAAAGACGATAAAAAAAAAAGAAAAAAAAAGAAAAAAAAGAGGCCGGCCTTGATGGCTGACAAAAATACATTATAATAAACACCATGGCAGAAGCAGAAAAGCTCACGTTTCCGGCCTCCTCGGCCACCGTCCTCGAAGCTCACCTCCCGCCGCCGACGACCCCCTCGTCAGCACCCACGCGGCCCTTTGTCACCCTCACATTCGCCACGTCGCTCGACTCGTCGCTGTCCCTGGCGCCGGGCGTCCGGACCCGTCTCTCCGGGCCGGGCTCCAAAGCCATGACGCACCATCTCCGGTCGCGCCACGCGGCCATCCTGATTGGCGTCTCGACGCTGTTGGCCGACGACCCGGGTCTCAACTGCCGTCTCGCGGGGCTCTCGGGGACGACAGGCCAGCCTCGGCCGGTCATCCTGGATCCCCATGCGCGGTGGACGCCCCGTCCGTCGGACAAGGTCCTTTCGCTGTGCCGCGCGGGCGCCGGACTCGCGCCGTTTGTGCTCACGGGCGTGCCGGTTGACGAGATTCCACCGGAGCACGTGCGACTCCTGCACGACCACGGCGGCAAGTACATACGTGTCGCGGCGGCTGCCGTGCCGACTGCCTCTGGTCCTGGTGCCGATTCCGGTCCCGAGGCCCGCCTGCGCTTCTCATGGAGGGACACGCTCGGAGTGCTTCTGGCCGAGGGCCTGGCGAGCGTCATGGTCGAAGGCGGCGGCCAGGTCATCAACTCGCTGCTCGAGCGCGCGAACCACGAGCTCGTCGACGCCGTCATCGTCACCATCGCGCCCACCTGGCTCGGGAGGGGCGGCGTGGTCGTCTCCCCGGACAGGGCGGTAGACGCAGACGGCACGCCGTCTGCCGCTGCCCGACTGTGCGGCGTGTCATGGCTGCCGCTGGGGGAGGATATTGTTCTGTGTGGGAGATTACGCGCGTAGCGAGGCTAGTGATTGGTGCGCGTCGTTGGTCCATTGTGCGATTTTTCTTTTTTTTTCTTTTTTTTTTCTTTTTTTTTTTTGCATCCGCATGAACGAGAGGGGCAGCTCCGTCGTCGGCGTAGGACGGAATATGGCGCCCATGAAAGTACATGATGCAGAAATGAATACAAGTACATTTGGGCATGGATTCAAAACACACAAATGAAAAGAATGATCCAAGCTCAGTAATCAATCACAAACATCCGTCCCCCTTCCCGCCAGATAAGCAAGGCCGGCCACTTCACGCTCTTGTCCAAATCGGGCATCTCACCCGCCTTGCGCTCGGCAATCGGCATCCGGAAGCGCGGTCGAGGCTGCCCCTCATCTTCCGTACTTGGGTTCTCTTCTCCAAAGCAGGACAAAAACCCTCATCGAGGGGCGCTTCTACACCCATCACCATCGGGCCTCGCATTCCATTCCACTTCCATCCCTATTCTTGCCACGACGTCCACCTACGTTCTTGCCCCGGTAGTACTCCGTCGGCCCCGGCCCATTCACGCAGCCATGGCGCACTCATCACCATCACCGTCACCTCTCATCACCATCCTCGGCTCCCTCAACATGGACCTCGTCTCCTACGTGCCTCACCATCCCCTCCCCGGCGAGACCCTCACGTCGACCTCCTTCACGACTTCTCCCGGCGGCAAAGGCGCCAACCAAGCCGTCGCGTGCGCCAAGCTCTCCCGCACGCGGCCCACCACCGGCGGCCCGGCATCCTCATCGACGTCGACATCGACATCAGCTCCCGCCACCCCGTCCGCACAGATCAGCATGCTCGGCGCCGTCGGCAGCGACTCCCACGGCCAGACCCTCCTCTCGAGCCTCCAGTCCCACGGCGTGAACACAAAAGGCATCCGCATCCAGCCTGACCTGAGCACCGGCCTCGCCCTCATCATCGTCGACCAGCCCACCGGCCAGAACCGCATCATCCTCTCCCCCGGGGCGAACCACTCCCTCACGCCGCACGATTTCAGCACGTCCGTCCACGACGGCGGCGGCGGCGGCGGCGCGGCCCCGTCAGAGAAGCCCGACTTGCTCATCATGCAGCTCGAGATTCCGCTCCAGACGGTTCTGCAGGCCCTTCGCACGGCCAAGATGCATGGCATTCCCGTGCTGTTGAACCCGGCGCCCGCGCAGGTCCTTCCCCCCCATGCGTACGCGGGACTCGCGCATCTGATTGTGAATGAGACGGAGGCGGCTATCTTGTCCGAGGGATTTGAGCAGGCGCAAGACGAGAATCTGCATCTGGATCTGGAATCTCCTCAAGGACTGCAGAGCGTGGCCGAGGCATTTCTGGCGCGCGGCGTGCAGAACTTGGTCATTACGCTGGGGGCAAGGGGCGTCTTTTACGCAACTTGTTCGGGGGAAAGCGCTTTGGTCGAGGCCATTGAGACGGACGTTGTTGATACGACTGCCGCGGGGGACACGTTTGTTGGTTCCTATGCTCTGGCGGTTGTCAGGGCGAGTAAAGAGGGCGAGACATTTGATATCGATGCCGCTGTCCGAGCTGCCAATAGGGCTTCGTCCATTACTGTGTCGCGAAAGGGTGCCCAGATTTCTATTCCCTGGAAGGATGAGCTAGAGTAGACTATTGTACTAAACGACGATGACGACAAGAACGAGAAAAGGAAAAAGAAAAGAAAAGAAAACATGAAGAAGACGACCAAGAAGTCAAAATAAAAAAAACCCTCCTGCCATCTTACTTCTGCCAGCACAATACGAAAAAAAAAGACGTCTCAGAACCACTTGCCCCAATCCCAAAACTTCAAATCCTTCTCCTTTGCTTCCACTTCCGCCGCACGTTTGTGTTCGTTTGTGCTTGAGATCCTACGAAACTCGTCTCTTCTGAGGCCTGCCGGGTATCTTGCCGAAGTAGGGTTTCCACTAGGGGACTTCAAAGCTTTGATTGCCCTTTCTCCAAAGTAGTATATATCTCGGACTGGTGTCTTGATTTCTTCCTCGGCGCTCTGAAGAGGCCCCGTACCTTGTCCAGACCATACTTTCCAACGACTGTCCGCGACATGCTGGTCGGGAACGACAAGTTTCTCATTAGGACAGCCAAAGTCCAGTTGGTGTGGACGGTGGAACATCATCTGGGAATCCGAAATTCGTCGCTGCACGTCAATTGCCTTTTCATCTCCCCAATGTTGCACCATAAGAGGGAAAAGACTGCGTTGTGGCGACGACGACAACGACGACGATGACGAAGAAGATGATGATGACGATGCACCCCTTGTTCGGGATGCCCATACCGAATCTTTGCATCTTGGCACCAGCGCCGCCGTGGCAGTGGTTTCCATTCGGCTTTCCAAGTGGCACAAGCCGTCTTTTGTCGACCGAGCATTGTCAATTGTTGGAAATGCCGAGTGAAGATAAGATATCTTGACATGCAAAAGTTGGGTCCGAGTATCACCAAGTTGAAGTTCCAGTTCTTCTATAAGCTCTTCAGACCGGCACCTGCTGTGGCCTTGCGCACCTTTGTCGTTCGTCCCATGGAGCCGAAGATGGACTATGAGCAATACACTTGTCCCAGCATATATTGTCCTGTCGATGCGCAGGTTAGCAAATATAGACGCACACCAAAAAAAAAAAAAAAACGTCTTTGTTTTCATAGGACATGGTGGATGCGCCTACGTGGGCCACGATTGTTCTTGTATGACCTCCACAACCGTAGCATCTTGCGTGGACTGCACTTCGGCAGTTAAATCGTACAGACAACCAAAGTCGAAATAGCGATCTGTTTTCTTCATTTAGCCTCGATACGCTCATATTTCCCGTGTAGAAGCTCCCTCGGGGTTAGTTTGTGTTCTTCCCTTGACGTACCAATCTTGTGATTCACAAACGTCCCCGAAGATTTGGACTCCCCGTGCGTCTTCTCTCCCCTGGAACAGGACCTCGTGGCTGACGATGATGACGACGATGATGCTGAAGATGAGGATATCTGAGAGAGTTTCCTAGAAATCTCCACGGCCGCCTAGACGCATGCATTTTCTCCCAACCTGTCTTCATTATGTGCAGTAACAACAATGCGCGGCGAAAGAATGTAACCTCCCGTATTCTTAGCCATCTGTCGTGGACTCAATTGCTGCGAAGTGCCATCTTGTCGTATCTGCCGACCACATGCGAAGTCGAGATCTGACGTCCAGCGTTGCTGCTGAACATTGCCGCTCACAGGAGCACCTGCACCCACATAGTCCGGTTCACACGAAGAGATGGATGACAAGTGACGACGACAACGACGACGGAGGCCATCATCAATGCTTCCCCTGTGATGCGAAGAGTCCAACGACGAATAACGGCTGCTGCATGAAGTGTACGACGAACTCGTTTGCCCAAAGGAGAGAAATCGTCTGTAATTTTTCATGTCGGGTGTCGATTTTCTCAACAACCCGCGACAGCTGGCGACAGCCTCGCTCCAGGCCTTTTTGGAAGCGCTGCTGACATCGACCATGCTGCTACCGAGCGCTTCTCCGGTCGCCGAGTCATGGCGGCGAGATCGCCTCTTGAAAATATGTAATCGCTGCGTTTCAGCGGTGATGCTGGCGACTTCGCTGTCGCTATCGGCTCCCGACGTATGAGTGTGTTCCTCCTCGTCTCTTCTGGAATCGATACTGCGATGTCTTTTGACGATGCGGAGCGGGCGTGGCTCGTTGCGCTTCTGTTCCTCCAGCTGCTGCTCCTGCTGATTGAATTTGCATTGCGACGGATAAGATGCCATACTAGTCATATGATACAATTCTGGTTGGACATGAGCCTTGTGCCTACAACCAGGTAAATCACGCAGAGAAAAAGAAAAACGAGTAGTGTTTTGTTGTTATTGTTATTTGTAAATGTTCTTGCAAAGTGCAGCTGTCAGGATAACGTGCATTATTATTATTCTTGGCTTTCCGTCTATACAGGATAACGATACATGAATAATAACTGCTGCGGCAAGAGCGATGAGCAGAGACGCGCGCCACCACGGACAGTGTTGAGCCCCATACTTGCTAGATCAGCTACCTCTCTGCCCCTAAGTCAAATTCATCCTCTATGCCAGCCGAGAGGCGAGAGAGAGAAAAGCGAGTTTGAAAGAGAAATTTGAATGACAATACCAGGCTGAAACCATGCAATGAATGAAAATGATGTGGGTATCAATGACAAATGCTAAGACTATATTTATGGGGGAATGATGGATGCAAGTAGGAACTATGCGGATGGCATGAGTCGTTCCACAGCAGTGCTGACCGGCGGCCGTATTTCTGCCATTATTTCTATCCTCTGTTCGGTCAAAGTGGGCGCGGCGGAAAGAAATAGAGGTCCAGCTGGAGGCTACCGATTATAGTCTGTGACACCTACCGCACAACGAAGTTTCTCCTTTACCGACTCAAGATCGGGCTCGTCCATTGGGAGAAAACGAATCTGCAACTGTTAGCGACTTTTTCTTCATGGATGGTGTTCAATTCATTCGCTTACCATGTCATCCGCAAGTCCTGATGGCCCATACAGCACAGACTCGCCCAGGCTACTAGAGACGCCCTTCTTGACTCTGTCTTCCCACACCCCGTCCCAGTTCCATTCCCCAGGTCTCCTTACTACCGGGGTGGTGGACGACACACTATCGTCGACGGCATCCATAGAAGCCGAAGAGACATGCACGTCGTCGCCCGCGGCTTGCGCACTCTGACTAGTGTTTGGCTGTTGGCCGGAGAGTCTGCCTATTTTTCGTCGGTGTGTTCGCCAGGCGTGCCAGGCTCCAGGATTCCCAGCAGCCTCGAGAGGAACAGAATCAAGCACTTCTGCCGTCTCAAACGTACTTTGAATATACTTGAGGATGCAATATGTAGATACTGTTGGGTGTCCGGTCTTGGAAGTATTACTGACAGTGGTTTCGGCACCAAAGGATCTTGGCGACGCGGCGCTGCTTCCCAGACCTGCGCTGGTCCGTTCGGATCCGGCACTGGGGACGAGTCGCTCGCTATTGACCGATTTGGCATCCGGCTCGGTGGGCTTCCCACGTCCGAACCAGTCTGGAAATCCGTGGCGCAGGCTGAAACTGCCAGGGGGTAATCGCTGCTGGTCTGCTGCGCTGACAGTTCCGTTGTCCTGGCCATCCGTCGAGTACATGTACGTCGTCAAGGGCGAGACAAGGGGGTGAAATATGTCCGTGCAAAAGAGCACAAGAGGAGGGACCTTGGGGTATGTGTCGGGAAAGGAGATCTGAAATCGCAAAACAGCCGGTGCGTACGGTCCTGATTGATTTTTAAATTTGTCCCTCTCACTGGTCAATAACTGAAAGTGTCTTGAATGTTTGATGATGCGATGCAATTCTAGCACAAGCTAGCTCATATTCGAGTTCTCTGGATTGTCTTTCTCACCATCACGGACAAACAGTACAGCAGACCACAGAGTAGGGTCGCCAGGCGTCAGTGTAACAAAGACACCCTCCGGACATGCTTGCCTCAAGCCGGTACTGAGACGAACGAGGCTCCGTTAGTAATTGGTGGTGACACAAGGCAGGGAGCAGCGCGAGACGAACAACTCGGACAGTAAATGCTGCTTCCGAAGAGAGGGCAGGCTGGATAGATCGGACATGCTCGCCTTGACACCTATGGCATTATACGACGCTCAGACAGTACGGTCAGGCGCCCCTTGCGCTTGCTCCGTAACGAGAGGGAGGATGAAGCAGGAGAAGCTGTCCAGATAAGGCGGTGTATTGGGCGGTGACGGATTCTGCCGACCAAATTGAATCAAGGTGATTGCGGGGTCGTTCTACTGGTGGTCAAACTTGGGGCGGGGAACAATTCAGACAGTCCAATCCTCCGGCTGAGAGAGCGAGAGAGATGGAGAGGAGAGTCGCCTCAGTGCCTGGTGGTGAGAGGAGCAGGAATACTTGACTGAGTTGAGGAAATGGGGCCCGCATCTGTTGTACTATTTTCCTGGTTAGGGCTCGCGCGTCTATCAGTTCTCTGTAAGAGTTGAATATCTACATATTTTGGGTACAGTCTCTCCTTTTTTTCTCAGCATCCAAAAAGACCGAGTCGTCATCCTGATGCTTGTTTTGTTCCCCACCCTAGAAAGAAAAACTCCATCAGCATACTGTTGGATATGATTTATCCATCTGCTGCTCCAATAACAAAATGTCACTCCCCTCTCAGTGATTCCTCTTGGATATTCCTCTTAGTGAGCCAGTCGCTTCTCAATCTTGGCCGTTTCATGGGCCTTGACCTGCTCCATATCTCCTCGTGTAGCGTTGTAGGCAACGGTAACTTGGTTGAAAGGATTATCAGGGCTCTTGTCAAACTCCTTCCTGATCCTCTGCTTGCGTTGGTCCAGACGCAAGCCGACGCCGCTGCCGTCGGCCTTCATCTCGGCGAGCCTTCGCTCCTCGTACTTGGCAAAGGCGGCAGCAAATCTTCTCTCGGGATGTTTGTCGAGCTTGGTGTCGTCCGCACCGGTCGCTAATGTCAAGGCGTCGAGCGCATTGTCGATGCCCGAGGCGCTGAGTGCCGAGGGAGAGTCGGCGGCGTCCAGCTGGGAGAGATCCAAGCCGCGGGACTTTTTGACAGGAGCCTTGGACTTTTTCGGTTCGGCTCGTCCGCCGAGACTGGCTTCCTCTTCCTTCAACAGCGCATCTTTCTCGGCCTTTTTCCGAGCGGCTTCCGCCTTTTTGGCGGCTTCCGATTCTCTGGTGGTGGGTGAGTAGTCCAAGCGTTAGTATTTGTTTTGCTGATTTCTTTTTTGATTTCTTTTTTGATTTTTTTTTGTGATTGTTTTTTTTTTCTTCTCATTTTTTTGTCCCCCCCTCCCCAATATAAAATAAAGGGCCAGAG
Source organism: Claviceps maximensis (assembly GCA_018360255.1). Classification (NCBI taxonomy): domain Eukaryota; kingdom Fungi; phylum Ascomycota; class Sordariomycetes; order Hypocreales; family Clavicipitaceae; genus Claviceps; species Claviceps maximensis. Next base: position 110,532 of record SRPZ01000033.1, read on the forward strand.
TGGTGGTCGGAAAACTCGGACGCGGGACATTGGACGTGATTCCCCTCACTTTTTAGCATTGCTTTTGGCTCCCTTTTGCCACTGCTCTGCCTCGTCTGCTGCTCGTTTGGCGTCCGAGGCGGCAGACTTTTGCGCAGCAGCCTCGGCCTTGCGGGCGTTGCCTGCCACCTTCTTGGTGTTATCGCCCTTTTTGCCCGCCATGGTGATTGTGGTGTGGTGATGCTCGGTGATGCTCGGTGATGCTCGGAGGTACGTCGGGTGGCGACGAGGATGGACTGGTTCGGGAGAGCGCCAACGCGGTTTGCGATCTGCAGTCTGCGGTCTGCAGTCTGCGGTCTGCAGTCTGCGGTCTGCAACAGACAATGGTGTGTCGGATGGTTGCCTGGTGGTGATGGCGAACCTGACTGTTGTCGCAATGCAGTGTTGCTGGGGATTCTGGGGCGTGGATGTCAATCTGCGAAAAAACGGCGCGGCACTGCGGCCTGTTGGGTCACAGTCACACACCGCGTCCTTCAGGGCGCTGTGGCTGGTCTGGTTGGATTTATTGCGCGCGCGCCGGGCCCTTTTGCTTTGCTGCGCTCCACAGGCGACGAGTGTCGTCCCGCTACGGCCGACTACGGACCGTCTGGAACCTTCGCCGACGATCCATTCGACCAGTCGACCAGGGACTGTGGGCGGGGACCGCGTCTCCATTTAATCAACGCTCATGATTGCGACTTGACGTCGTCTAGATTCTGCCACCTATGCTTCTGTTGGCCACTTACACACGCAACTCACATGGGCACGCTTGCATGTCCGGCTCATACCACACACATTGAGTGCATTGACATATGGACATCATATGTAGGGTGCCTTCCCGCCTATCACCTACCTAGGTAGGCAGGTAACCTAAGATAGTGACGACAGAGGCGGGGCTTTGCTGCATCGTGGCCCAGTCTAGCATTGTTTAACCGGCTGACTTGCTCGCTAGATCAGTCCAGATCTGAAGCCTCAATGATAATCCTTTTTTCCTCACCTAGTTTGCACCATGCTCTGATCACCATGGCGGCTCTTGCCATGGAGACCCGGCATGCGTTGCTGTCAAGCATGACAACGAGGCCTTTTTTTGGGGCACTCACTCCCCTGCCCTCTCCTCTCCTTTTGCCGCGTCCTGCGTCTTATGTATATGTATGTATACCGAGACTTGGTCATCGTGAGTGTCCATATGCCTGTCCAGTGCAAGGCTATCATCAGGAGCAACGTCATTCGCCACATCGTGATACCCGTAGACCTACTTAGTGTTCCACTAAAACTAAGTATGTCTATGGGTATTCCTATGCGTACTTGTGAAGCCTTAACCTGGCTTTATGGAATGTGTGATGACGTTTTTGCTGGAAGGCTCTCTCTTTCTTGTTCAAGTATATAGTATGTACCAATGTCTATGTATATTTGCCAGCCTTTGTCCAAGGTTTTGATCTTCACCTGCAAACCCAGAGCACTTGGCTAGAATTCCTGCAATGCCAGAACCGACTTGAAGTTGATTGCGAGCTTCGCATATTTTCTGGAATAATCGTCTCCTTATTGCTGCATATACATCATAGAAATGTTCTCAAGCAATGGTCGTCTGCACTGCCTTGTTGAATTCTCTCGCCGCACGACTTTTCCCGTCCCCCAGCTCGAGTATGCTCAGAAGAGTAATCCTAAAGCCGCTGCCAGTCTTAGGGAATCAATGCAAGGTCCGAAATGGAAGTCCCTTGCAGTGTGTTTGCCTCATTCAGATATATATGAGATTCTACCCATCAGCGGACAACATGTTATATCATTTTCGAACCCAATAATCAGCGACTCGCCGAAGAGGATGTAAAGCGCATAATCATGATAATGAGTTCCCCAAGGTCATAGTAGACTGAACCACAGCATATCCCCCGGCTGGCAGGGATTCGCAAGGTCACTCTGTTTGAGTCTTGCGCATTCTGTACCAATTTGACAGAACATGGCCACGTTGGGACTTGTGGGCGGCCAAAGGCTGGAAGACTGCGGCTTGCTGAGAGGGACGGCAGGCGGCAGGCGGCAGGCGGCACCCTGGCGTACGTCAAAGTCATGCACGTAAAGTCCTGCTGGAGATCCGGCAAGTCAGTCGCTGCTAAGAGTCAGACCGATCTCCTAGCTGTAGAGGTCGAATATGACTGAACGCATGTTGCTTGGAACCGGCGTCATGGCTAAGGCGATGGTCGTTGCTGATCAAACCCCTGTGGAAGCTTTCAATTGGCTTCTGGCTGTGCCCGCCACGATCTAAAGCAACGAGATGGCCAGAGTGAGGTCGCATATGAGTGGCCGGACTAGAAGCAGTGTCTATCAGATCTCGAGTAATCTCACGAATTATGACAAGTTCGGCTGAACAGCTCCAACGACGTCTGGGTGCAATGAGGAGCGAAAAATTATTGGCGCTTCCTTCTTTCTTACCGTGATGCACACGATATTGGTGCCCAAACCGCCGTCCAGCCAGGAGAGAATGCACACTCCCCCCGCGCGGCGGTTGCGACGATCGTCCATCCGCCGGTTGTCATTGCAACGGACGCATTGAACGTGAATGTCTTTCTACCCCCCGAAAGATCTTATAGCCACAAGCGTCAAAAAGTACACACAGGACAATGCTGGAAAGTTCATTTTTGTGCATCTGCATGTCTTGCTACTGGTAGCGATATGCCCCATCGATAGTGCCGGGATGTTGTCGAGACCACATGATGAGATACCAGGGCACATATATTTGCTGCATTGCATGCGCTTTGCAGAACTTGGCATGAATGCGAAGCGCTGTGGGGGCTGCTGGAGTGCGCGTTGACAGCTGGTATAAAACTCTGTTTTGATTCATGCATGGTATGTTCTTATCCGCTGACAAAGGTATTCTGTTATTCCCTGGCAACAGACGATACGTTGGTAGCTATTTACCAAGGCATACAAGTATTGTGCGGCGCCGTCAACGTCACCGTCGCCATCATTGCTCTCGTATGTATATGTGCTTGCAGCGGCCGACTGTTGCGTTGACGTCTGCTTGAGGCATTGGAGCCGTGAATATCGATGGCAGCTGGCCATTCGTGGTTCGATGATGGCACCCGGGCCTGTGAGTCCAACGTTAGCAGTCCTAAGCTCGTTGAGTCCGGGATGCAATTTTTCCTAAAACTGGGATTCTCTTGTCCCTGCGAGCCCGGCTCTAACGCCCCCAACACCTGACCTGTCTCGTCGATCAATGCTGTGGCCCAGGCATGCATGGGAAGGCCGGAGCGTGGACCGTAAGCTGCGCAGTCATTTGCAGCGAATTGCTGCTTCGGGCTTCACAATCGAAGGCGGCGTGGCTGAAGACATGGAACTGAGGACTCCGTGATAACTACTGCACTGATTTCTAGATATGATCAGATATGCTCGAATCATAGCTACATGGCCAGTCAAATCTATGACTCATCTTCCATTCAATATTTTTTATTTTGGATGGATGTGGCTGCGACCAAGCAGCTGCACCTGCCTATCTGTGTCTGGAGTCTGTTGTCTCAGTGCTCCTTCCCGAACCACAAAGAGATGGGACCAGACCAGGTTGAAATACTAAGACTACCAGACATAAAGTTCGACGTGACACTGTCAGCGCATGTCATCCCTGCATAAAGAGAGGTCACCTTGCACCAGCTGTCTAGATTTTTATGAGCGCTGCACCGTTTTACATAACTTGCGTATTTACGAGACGCTTCATACTCATAGTTTCCAAGTGAGGAAGTCTTCATTCCTTTTCCGCAAGGAACAAGAAGAGTGTGCCTGTCAGCTGATCGTATTTCCAGTTCAGTTTTCATCCGATCAGACGTCCAAGTGCGTGGAGATTTCGCTGCGCTATTGCAGAATTTTGTGGCATAGCGAAACGCCTCCTCGAGACAGAAGATCCTTGCAAAATGCTCCTTCTCTTATACGTCGGATTTTCTGCAAAAGGGAAGCAAAAGAAAAAAGAAAGAAAGAAAGAAAGAGAATTCAGTCTGTGGTCGATCAGTCGGAGAGTCCAGAAGAACAGGGTCAATTACCGTCACAATCTTCACTTGGCATCGGGGACCGAAAACAAAAAGAAGCGCGCTCAAAGACTCTTGCTAACCTGTGCCTTGCAGCATTGCTCACATGAATCCAACCTGGCCGAATGAGCTTGTGCGCAAGCATCAACCGCCTGCAATGTCGGCTACCGATACCTGTGCTCACTGTTGTGGTTTGTGAAATCTTTACACGGCATGCGTTTCTGAACTTGCCCGATTCGCACGCATACAATGTCATCGAACTGATAGTGCAAACTGGCATGCTCAACACTGAACTGAACAGTCAGTCTAGGCAAGGCCACAAGCTAGCTCTCAGGTCAAACTCTTAGCCTGTCGGCTCGCACCCCGGACGCTCATTGAGGTTGGCGTCTTGTCCTTTGTCGTGAGCTAAACCAAGAAGCCTCGCCCCGATTCCACAATACTGGCCCAGTATTGGTGGGCGTTACCCTGCAGGGACATTCGCTTTGAATTTTTGGCAGCCACTGATGAAGCCCCGGGGAACTGTACCGGACCCCGCTAGCCCGGCACGCAGAATACCTTCCCCGAAGATAGCAATCTGCGTTGGATAGCACGAATGACGACATGAAATAGCCCGCACCGGGAACGACAGGGATAGGTCGCCTCGCGGAACAACTCGCGCGACCCGGAACAGGGAGCTGCTTTTGACCAGATTGATCACGAGGCGCTATGAGACCAGGCGGTGAGCGCTCAACTCCTCCAACATTGCTAGCACAGAATGCACGCGGATTCCATGGGCTGCACATGCGTACAACCCCAAACGATGGCATGCGAAATCGGAGCGCATAGCTCGGGACAACACGATGGAAAGCAATTTATTACCGCGCGCTCAAGTAGTCTTCTACTGATGCGACCCTGCACGCTTGAATGCACACGCGCTACCACGTTTTTGGGTAGCTAAACAACACGATGCTTGCTTGTTAAAGAGGCTGCATGACATGCATGCAACCGCATGGGGTTTAGGATATGTGTACGTCGTTTCTCAGCGTCTGGCTTCAAAATGGCATCTTCATTCGCTACTGCTTTGACACACAATCGTATTGCGTATTTCGAAGCAGTGCAGTTTGCCAGAAGAGCTTTTCAGCGACAGGTGAGGGACTTTGCTATCTCGCCGCCGCATCTCATCTGAAATATCCTCCATCACCACCTGTTCCAAAACACTTCCAACTGCTAGAGAACCAGAGAGCTAGTACAGTACATCGCTTTGCACTTCATCCTGATGGTGGAGCCGGCAGCGATTCCGGGACTCTCCCGCAATGACCCATAGCTATGGACCAGACTAGGACGGTGCATGGATCATCCAAAAACCCACCTTCGAGCTGGTGCTCCAGAGATCATCTAGGGTCTAATGAAGTGCAGACGGAGTAGTGTCAAAGCTGCTCCTCTTTCGCCCGTTCAGAACCAACTACCCCGCCCCCCCCCACTTCCCTTTTTTTTTAAAAAAAAAAGAAAAGAAAAAAAAAACAGAAAAGAAAAGAGAACAGAAAAGAAAAGAGAAAAGAATAGAAAAGAGAAAAGAAAAGAAAAGAAAACACCCCTTGCTTCAAAATCACACCTATGAGTTTCAACCTCGATCTCATCTAGCTGTGAACAAAAGGGCCCGATCCTGCGAATGCTACCTACCATTGGATACCAGGAGAGTCTACTTGGAGTACTAGCTGGTGCTTCGGCTTTGGTACCCAATAACCACTGTTGACATTTTGCTGCGACAGCCAAATCCTCGATCAGAGCTGCGAAGTCCATGTAAAGTCAAAATTAACATGGACGCAGTAAATGAAGCCACTGGAATGGGAACATTATTTTCGATTGTTCTTGTGCTGCCCTACCTTCTCCGAATGGCGCACACAAATCTATCAAGTTACGGACCGGCTCCGAAGGCGACATGATCGGGCTTCTAGAAGAGGCAAGAAGCAAGTCTGTGAATCATATGATTACCATGATGTATGCCTTTCGCCCTCCCTGATGCGCTCGCACAGCATGGGCCTACATAACATGTCACACGCATTGTTGGTGTACTCAGCGTATAGTGTCGAACCTTTCTTTGAAAATGCTGCCCTCTGGACGTCTTTCCCGCGGATTTAACAGCCCTTGAAACCTTCGGCTCTGAATTGCGTGGACATGGAAAGCTCACGGATGATAGACACGCGACACATGATTACTACGGAACAATCGAAATTTGTATCTGTTCCACCATTTCAATCACCGGAAGAGCAGTAGCAAAAGTACCACGTCATCAATGCGTCGATCAGGGCCAAGGTCGCTCCGTGAATTCAGATAACTGATGATTTTTTCAAGCGACTGAGTTCTGAGTTCCAGGCAGCAACACTTTGTATAATCAAACCACTGTGCACCGGGAATGAGTACGCGTCTTGGGCCCCAATTGTATCGGGAGTCCATGTGGCTGCTCGGGCATTCGTTATCAGAATAACGGCCTCATTATTCGAAATCACATCTGGAGATGGCACGGCCATTATGCACGGGCTTCATCAACGATTGATCGGGAGGTTGAAAAACTTTTCTCTCAACAGAACGAGGACCGGCAAGGTGTCGTACAGTGGCCATGGAAATGGCGTCAAAGGCTGATTGGCACACCGATCCCCGGACGAAAAAGATTGACAGTCCCTACAAGCAATCACGGCAGACCTTGTCGATGCCGATTAGCTCCACGAATCTCGTTGGTCTTGGCTCTGGAGAAACCAGATAGACACCACTAAAACATGATTCAAGCGTCCGTGTCCACTACTAAGAATTTACCACGCCCCCTCACCCCTTTCAGTGCTTCCCCACAGTCATGATTGAACCATTTTATTATGTCTGATGCACAAAGTGTAATAGTACATCGTCCGGCGCTCACGCAGCACATGCGACGCTGAGTATCAGGAAGTTTTGTTTTCTTCTTCTCTTTTTTTTCGTTCCCGCGGCGCCTGCTATCCGGTTTCCTGCGAGTGCAAGACGACCACAACTTTATCAACTTGCACAACAGATTAGAGAGCCCAGCTGCGTACTATCGTGGAACACCTAGGTTGGGTCGCCTCGTCGCTTTTATGGCCTTCGAAACAGCACGCGACACAACCGGAATGGCTCTCCGCTCTTGCTTAGATTTTCCCAGCAGCTCCAACCTCTCTCCGCCAGTCTGATGTTGACGCCAAGACAAAGAAAAAAGAAAAAAGGCAGATGTGAAAACAAGAGCGAAAATAATGTGCTTGCCTGAGACGACATGACACCAAGATGTCATGTCGGACCAGCAAGGATTTCTACATCTGGCAATTATCCCACGCCCCCTCCTCCTCCACCCCCTTTCCCCTCCTCCACCGTCCCAGCTCCTCTAGTGTGGTGGCCCTGGATAGGCTTACCATTCGTCCGCAATCCAGGCTTGAGATGTTCAGACCAGACCTGACAAGGGGCTCCCGGCTCGCTCATCTTTTCCTTCTGTTTTGGCGTACCACACTGCAAGCCCCGCCAAATCAGCACCTTGCTGAAATCGCCCACGCCCCCCTTCTTCCTTTCATCGGCGTCACAGGCGTCAGCCAGTGCTTTGTAGAAAGCGCCTTGTCCCTTGCACGCCCAATGCAGTGTCCCTGATCTGGGATTGGCGGCATGGCACGGTGCTCCATCGCCTTGGTTGGTGTTGGCTCAATAGGGCACCGTTAATGAGGACGGAATACGGGGCAGTAGGTAGAGCAAAGCCTTAAGAGTTTGCTCTCTCAATACCACTTGTTACAATCTGGTCCCAATCGGAGCCCAACCTAACTGATCCCGAAATGGATCCAGTTCGCTTAATATCCCAGAGACAGCGGGTGGGGGGAGGGACAGGGGGGTTTTGGTTTCTTCTACTTGGTGACTTCAATGTATGTACAAGCAGGAGCCTGCTTGGTGTTCTTATATGTTTACCCGCTCCCACTCTCTTCCCAAGACCTATTTCTATTTTCCGCTCATTGCCACGGCCGGATCCCGGACGCCTTGTTATAAGAGGTAACCAATCATCTTAGACATTTTGTCTCGTTCAGCCTCAAGCGCCAAACGCGACAAGACATACTGGAGGCTGTTCGACAAATTTGCCGCGAGCTCTACGCCGGTTACACTTGGTTCTCGCCAGTGTCAACGAGTCATCCTCATTCCGATTTTAAAATCTCGGTCTCGGCTATAGCACATGCTACTGAAATACAATCGCAACCGCAGTGTGCCACGCCAAGGCACTCGAAAAGCCGGCATATTTCCGTTCGCAGTCTTCCACCTTGATATGGTGCATTGTGGCTTGTCATTTACATGAACTCTTCTGATTCCACTGATCGATTCCCTCGCTCCCTGCACGTCTCCACGGCGAACTCGCGATTCAAAAACTGGCTTGAGAAGATCGATTGTGGAGGAATAATCCAGCAACCTCCTGTCTGGATACCTCCAGTATCTTCTGGAACCAAAAGATCAGGACCGGCTTGATCATGAGAAGAAACACATCGAGAGGAATTCAACGGGGGGGCAAGCATGGCGCGGGGAAAACACCACCCTTCCCTGCTAGACAAATGTTTGTTTTGGGTAAGAAGCTCGCATCAGACCCAGAGTATCTATCTTGCGTTCTGTTTCATTTCTGGATTTGAACTGATATTGCCACACAGCATGCTGCAGAATATGCGAGCCCATCGCTTTCATGTCAATCTTTCCTTATATTTACTACATGATCAAGGATTTCAACATCACGGATGACCCGGGGAAAATTTCCATCTTTGCCGGCATGGTCACATCAGCCTTCACTCTGGCCGAGTTTGCTACAGGTGTCGTCTGGGGAAGGTTAAGCGACAAGATAGGTCGCAAGCCAGTTCTCTTGTTCGGCCTTATGGGCACTGCTGTGAGCGTTCTGGTCTTTGGATTTGCTTCGACCTTACCTGTTGCTCTATTCGCACGGGCTCTTGGGGGACTTTTGAATGGGTATGCATCATCGATTTGCGTTATGAAATGCATTCTAATTCCAGCCTGGTAGAAACATTGGCGTATTGCAAACGACGGTAGCAGAGCTAGTGACGGTAAAGGAACAGCAACGTGAGTCTCTTCCCCCTTTTTTTTTTTTTTTCTTTGATCAACAAGAAAATCGCGTCTAGTGGCTCGATTCGGCTTACTGATTTTGAGATGCAGCTCGTGCGTATACAATTATGCCCATGGTCTGGTGCATTGGGTAAACTACCACCGACAAGCACTTCCTCCCAAATTGGTCCCAATTCTAACAACGTGCAGGTCTATCATCGGGCCCATGATCGGTGGCGCTCTTGCACGACCTTGTCTTAGCTATCCCGATCTGTTTCCTCGTGGCACCATCTGGGATCGCTACCCATATCTTCTTCCCAACTTGTTTAGTGCCGTAACCGTTCTTTTCGGAGTCATCGTTGGCTTCTTGTTTCTCGAGGAAACCCATGCATCCAAGAAGCAACAGCATGACGCGGGCCGTGAAATGGGAGACCGTCTCCTGTGTTTGTTACACAATGTCCCAATATGTTACGGCCTGGGTCGCAATGTCGAGAAGGACAGCCTATTGACACAGAATCGTCCGGCCGGGTACCATACCATCCCAGGAGCCACGTACGACTCCGACATGTCAGAAACCGAAGAGACTTTACCAGCATACCAAAGCCGCGAAAACTCACCAAGATTGACACCCAGAACTCAGCCTGCTGTCAAGCCGACGGCAGTTACTGAGCCATGCGAAATAAAGAGCGAGGAGAAAATGGTCATTTTCACCAAACCTGTCATTATGAACATCTTGTCTTACGGCGTGTTGGCGTTCCATACAATGACCTTTGACCAGCTTTTCCCTGTATTTCTAAGCATGGGAGAACCCAAGGGTGGCCGACACATCGAGCTTCCCTTCAAGTTTGTGGACGGGTTTGGGCTGGACACTAAAACCATTGGCGTCATCATGTCTGTACAGGGTCTCTATTCGCTCTTCTCCAACTTTGTGATTGTCGCCCCGGTCACGCAGCGCCTCGGGTCTTTGCGACTTTTCCGCCTACTGGCCTTCACGTACTTTGCACTCTATCTCGTGACACCTTATGTTGTCCTGCTCCCACATGACCTCAGGATGCCGGCCATCTACCTCTTGGTTGTCTGGAAATGCACATACGCGACCATGGCATACCCCAACAACGCAATCCTGCTCGCCAACTCTGCGCCGTCCAAAGAAGTCCTCGGCACGATAAACGGTATCGCCGCATCCGCTGCGAGCTTGTGCCGTGCTTTGGGGCCTACCATTTCCGGCCTGCTGTACTCTCTGGGTCTTCGGACAGGCTACTCGGGCTTGGCTTGGTGGTTCAGTGGTCTCGTCACTATTTTCGGGGCCTATCTAAGTTCACAGATTTCCGAGGGGGGCGCTCGTGTGATTGATGCCGAAGAAGTGAGCCCTTTACTCGACGAGGCCTCGCTCGACGCCGACGAGAACGAGAACGAAGACGCCGTTTGATGGCTGAAGACGATGGGAAAATCGAAAACCACTTGCAACAAATAATACACACACACCAGTCCACCTGCTCAGCACATCTTTCTCAATCCGAGCCCCCCATCTCTGTTTGGCTTTCTAGTAGAAAAAAAGGGTCAAATCAGCGAGACTTGCTCCCTCCCTTCCTCGGCTGTTGGTTCGACCAGACTTTGCCTGCTTATCTATGCCCCTCGGTGCACTGGCAAAACTCGCCCAGCCGACATGTTAGCCTGAGAAACCGAGAAAGACATGTCTTTCTTCCAGGGAGGACAATTTGAGGACGAAAAAAGAAATCAGATTGGCGACAGGTATTTTGTCGTTGTTTTATACATTACGCTGTTTCACGCATAATCCATGTCATAATCCATGTCATAATCCATGTCATAATCCATTGGCATTCTATACAGACTGCAATCTTTGTTTTCTTCTTCTTCAATATTTCCGCTAATAACGACATCCTAGAGAGGAAATGGCAACATCATTCCATAGCAGACAAGCAACATGGCGTCTATTTATTCATTTCTTCCATCATGTTCGGTCTTCTTCCCGTATATTTCCCCCATGTCTTGATTCGTCTTAGGATATCGAATTCCTTACTCCTCCCGTGGGATTTAAAAGTCTGGTTCGCTCATGTCTGGATTTAAACAGCGAGGCAAAAAATTCTAATTCTGGTGGTTCGGCATTGGCATTGGAATTATGGTAGCAAAGGGGTGCCTTTCTCAACCAAGACGATAGCGCGTAAGAAAGCCGTGCGGGGCCACGCTATCGTCTTGGCTGAAAGAATCGTGGGTTCTTAACGAGAACCAAATAGCAGCGTGGTTTATTGTTTTCGTTATTTTTTTTTTTCCAAAATTTGAAAGCATGTATTGAAAGCATGTATATACTCCGGAGCTTACGTGGTCAAAAGTCTTGCCGCGAATGCACATAAAACCAGTCTATCCAAAACGAGAACAAGGCCCTCCTACGTCCTCGACGACAACCAAGTCGCTCTATGCACGCATGATTGGTCTTTTGTGCAAGTGGAGGGCTGTGACATTGGCGCATACTATCCTGTCAAAAAGACGCTCCAGTTGGCCTTGGCGAGCCATGCCGTGACGACGGATGCCAAAGATGAGTTGATAATTTTGAATAGCCATACGCCCCGGGTATAATTTTGTCCACCAGAGACCGGATACAGAGTCCAGCAGAGGCTAGTCCGGGAAGAAGAACGTCGGCAGGAAGCCTGGATCTGACTGGTGAGACGAAAGGAATGAATAGCGGTACAATATGACTTCTACGTGGTAGCTAGAAAGTGTAGGTTGGGCTAGTACCAGGGGTCTGCCTTGAATTGGGCACACGCGCGACAGAGTGGGACAATGGGAGACTGCGCCTTGGACGTGGCTACCTGTATGACTTTTGGTACATGACGAAAAGAAGGCTGTGATGGGCTGTGATGGGCTGTGATGGGTGCTTTAGATAGGATAGCAAACAAGTCGAGATGTGGGTGTTGTTGTCACTGAGATGTTGGGGGCTGTCAGCGAGGCAGGATTTCTGCTACACACGGGCATGTCTTGTTTTGATAGAGCAGTCGCACTTGTGATGCGGTCTTTCCGAAGGCGGTGGGAGAAGGGGTGCCTGCCGTGTGTTGTTGTCAAGCTAGAGGAGCTGAAGCCGGAGCTGGACCGGGAAGCAAAGTCCCTAGCACCGGGGGGAGGGGGGGGGGGGGAATGGTGCGAAGGATGAGGAGTTGGTCCTTCCTTCCGTGTTCCTTCATCGAGAGCGGAAACAAAGCCGGCCAATTGATCCACAATTTTAAAGAATGCAATGAAGGAAGGAAGGAAGGAAAGAGGGAAGGAAGGCGGAGAGAAGAAGAAGGCGGGAAGGCAGGGCCGAGTGGCAGCTGTGAGCCGTTGCCGTAGCCGTAGCCGCAGCCTAGTTCAGCAAGAGCCACGAGAGGGCCGCGAGAGGGCCGCGAGATGTCCGCCGAGGGCCGCGAGCCAGACACTTCCAACCTTGATCTCATCTCTTTCACTGTCGACTGCTCGCCTCTTCTGCCTGAGGAGCTGTCTGCCGACCTTTCTGCTCTGTTCTGTGATGTTTCCGGAGCTTCGCCTTCCGTCGGACTGTGACTGATTATGGGCTCAGCTCTGGACTGGGGGGCATCGACATCAATTCCCCAGGCAGCCAAGCCAGTCTTGCTCTCCAATCTCCAAGCATCATCCCGGCCGGGTCAGAAAACACGACGACTGCAAAACCATTGCAAGTGATAAGCTGCAGCGCGACAGGACACGTTCTCTCACGACTACTTCGCCCGCCTCTACCGCGACGAACTTGGTTTTGTCTTATACCTACGCCTCGCAGCTGCAAACTGCATGTACATACAGGCGGCGCCAACAGCTTCTCTTTCAACTGCCGCGTCTCCGGCTTCGTCGCCCGCCGCATCTCCATCAACGCTGCTGCCCTATCCTTCTTTTCCTTGCATGTCTTTTCTTTCATTGGCCCTTGCCATCTACAAACGCGGAAACTTTCCGCTCATTGCAGTACCGTACCAGCCTGTACATTACCTAGCACACCGTCCCGAGAAGCCATGAGATAGATAGACATCCTTACAAATCTAGACTCGCGCTGCATCGTTTTGACCTCACCAAAACCGCCGCCATAAAGGCCCGCCGCTTGGACAAGGCGGGTACGGCGAGACAGCAATGCCATCGCATGGTTCCTCGTCTCCCAACCACCAGCGAGGGACCAAGAGACAGCGGCAGTCTTCGCGTGAAGGCGTGTCGGACCGCAATAGCTACCAGAGCCCTCGTCACCAGACTCCCAGCTCCCAGCTTGCTGGCGATGCTGTCTTACCCAAAGGTACAAACGTCACCGGCAAAGCTGGGCAAAGTAACAACTTTCGCAACGTGAGCGCCTGCAACCGCTGCAGATTGCGCAAAAACCGTTGTGACCAGAAGCTCCCCAGTTGCGCCAGCTGCGCCAAAGCTGGTGTCGCTTGTGTTGGATATGACCCCATTACAAAAAAGGAAATGCCACGGAGGTGCGTCGCCCTGCTGTTTTGTTCCCCAGCCCGAGTCCACCCGGATATCCTGCGTGCGGGAAACTGCGAATGCACATCCCCTGCGTACGATGCTAATGGAAATCGTGCTAACTTTGCCACGCCACTTAGCTATGTCTTCTACTTGGAGACTCGCGTGGAGCAGCTCGAAAAGCTACTGACGAGCAACCACATTCCCTTCGCGACGGCCGAGAGCCTCGAGCTCTGTTCTCGCCCGTCACTTGAGGCCAAAAGTACCATATCTACCGCCGCCAGCAGCTGCTCTTGCAAGTCCGCGACGAATAATCGCGCCAATGCGACGCAGCATCGAGCATTGGAAGGGCGAAAGGCGAAGAGCTCATCTCAGAGTCCAGCTCTGGTTAACATGGGCAGCCATTCCAAGACCAGATCATTGGCCTTGTCATCCGGTGTGTCTTTTGCAAAAGTTGTCTTCGCGGCAGTGCAGAATTCTGTGTCTGAGCAGACAGATATCAACGGACGTACTGCGAGCCGCAAACCGAGCGTCAATGCTGGCGCCTCAATGAGAGACTCCTTTTTGGGCCTTCATTCGAGACCAACTATCCAGCCAGCACCCTTTCCGGACAAGGAAGAGGGATCGCGTCTCGCTTGCCTGTACTTTGAGCACGCTAATCCCCAGATACCGATCCTCCACCGGATCGATTTTATGCAGACGTTGGACAAGGTTTACGAAAACGCAGCCCAGGGGCTCACGGCCCAGGAACTGTACATGATGAACATGGTTTTCGCTATAGGATCTGGAGTTATACTCGGAGAGCCGATCAAAACTTTGTCTTCGTTCCATCCTCAACTATCATTGAACCGTCCAAGACCCGCGTGTCAACCTGAGGAATACCACGCCAGCGCCGTCGTCCACTTGGAAGAGTGTCTTGGCACGAGCGGTAGCTACTTGGAAGTGCTGCAGGCCGTCTTACTGCTTGCAAATTTTGCGCTTTTACGACCTGTCCCGCCCGGGCTATGGTAGGCGAGTCCTTCATTCGTTGCCCTTGTCTGAACTTACTGGCTGACGATTGGTCTTTTTCTTTCTCTCTCTCTTTTTTTTTCCTCCCTCGCAAAGGTATATCACTGGAGTAGCCGTTCGACTAGCCGTGGACTTAGGGCTCCATCAAGAAGATGGATTGGATGCCGAAATAATTCCTTCCGACGCAGATGCGGGTTCCGGCGCTACTCAACCTGCCGAGATGAAGGAAAGCAATAATCAAGATGGCGGTCGACGACTATGGATTCGTGACTTGCGACGACGTCTTTGGTGGTGCACCTATACGTTCGATAGACTGGTCAGCACGTGTGTTGGGAGACCATTTGGCGTCAGTGATGAAGTCATTACCACTAAGCTACCCTCTCTTTTGGACGACGAATTTATCACTCGACGTGGATTTGAGAAGCCTCACGAGGGCGTAGATCATCCAAGCTACAAGCATGTGGCGCACCATTACTTCCGCCTGCGGCTTCTGCAATCCGAGATATTGCAGGTTATTCAGTACAACCAGGCCCAGCTTGCGCGTGAAACAAACATAGCCCCTTGTAAAGCAAACCTCGAGATACGCCCGCACTTGCCGTCTCCGTTTCTGATTCGATTTGACTCATTTCACTTGTGGCGAATGGACGTTGATAGAAGACTGCTTCAGTGGAAGACATCAGCACCAACGAGGGACGAGACGGGCGTTGCATTTTCCACCGAATTCCTGGAGCTCAATTACTGGCAAGCAGTTATTCTCTTGTATAGACAGAGCCTCAGTGTGCCGGCCATGTTTGAGGGAGAATTCAATCCTTCTGACGAAGTAAAGAGCCCATCGGCCTTTACAGCAGAACTCGGAGAAGATGAAGAATATGTACATGTAAAAGTGGCTGAAGCCGGCCAAAAGATTGTTCGAATTTATCGACAACTTCACCTCGGCGGACTCGTGAGCTATACCTACCTATCAACTCATCATCTCTTCATGGCTGGCATCTCGTATCTGTACGCGATTTGGCATTCAGCTCTGGTGAGAAGTCGCTTGGTAAGATTGGTTCCGTCCACCTCGGATCTCATAAATGGATTTGATTGTTTCTTTTCTTCTTTTTCTTTCTTCTCCCTTCATTTTCCCTGTATCTAACAAAAACAACCATTTTTTTTTTTTTTTAAAAAAAAAGACCATGGATGAAGTAGATTTTACGGTTCTAGCGGCAAAGTCGGTATTTTCAGACATGATTGACAAGTGCCCACCGGCTGAGACATGCCGAGACGCTTTTGACCGAACAGCCAAGGCAACGATGAAAATGGCCAGTTCAAACGGTGGGTTCGGCGCACCTGTTCAGCAGCCACGACGACAAGGGAGAGGAACCATGTCGTGTGCGCCAGTAACTGATGACGCATTGTTGATAAATGCTTCAAATCGTCATCGACATGATCCATCAGAGCAGATACCGTTTCACGTCGATGCTTCATTATCGGATGCGCCGTCGACGCCTGACATGTTAGTGGCGAGAGAGAAGACAGCGTGTGGGCAAAACCCATTCCCTGCCACCAAAGAAAGGGCATTCAATGGCGACACAGTCATGAGTGGGCAGCCTGGATTAGCTCGGAATTGCCTCAGTCCCGGCGACAGGATAAGCCGTGATGATACATCTTCAATTGACCCTGCACTCGTTCCGTCGCCTCATGATCCCTCGAGCGCATCACCCACGGGTCAGCAATACAGCTTCCAAGTTTCAAAGCACTACTCCGACGCCCCAAAAATGGAGTTTCTACACAGCCTCGAAGCGGGCTCCAACGGCGAGCTCGGCAGTGCTGACCAGGAAAACCGCGATCTGGGTTTTGACATGAACTGGGATGGAGTGCATCATGAGTTGCGAGACGATCAACACATTGACCCTTTTGACACCTTTTTTTCGGGCGGGCAACAAGGCAGTGGGGAAACAAACAGCGGTAAAAGCAATGGCGGCAATGACAGTGTTGGCAATAGGACCTGGGACAATGACTGAGAAGCAACTAGACAGACGAGTCCCAAAACAAGGAAGACGATGTCCCTTGTGTGTATATGCCAGTCTTTTGTCAGTCCTATTTTAAGTGGCTTGACAAGGGGGTCTGGCATGAAAAAAATCAGCAGGACGGACTTCCAAAAGACGCCCCTCCCGTTTCTTGTACTTTTGTTTTCTGCCATCTTCACCCTTCATACACCGCAAGGAATAGCAATGGATCGTATGACGGGTTAAAAAGAATAGGAGGCGAAAACAGACGGCTAGGAAACGGCTTTCGATGAAGACGAAGAAGATGATGGATAACTGCGCGAGATGTGCGTAGTGCGTAGACCTTTTTTGTTCATGTCAGCTGGGGGTTTGGACTTTGCGCATGGCCAAGTCAAGGTCCGCCTGGGGTATATATTGAAAACATGTAAGTGTAGCTGGTCTATCTCCTACCTACACACGTATCTTCTAGGTAGATAGGTAGGTACCTAGGTAGATGTACTTGCCGGGCTCGCTTGGCTACGGACAATAAAAACATGACCATTTGCCTTGCATCATGGCCGGCCACTCCACCCTAGCTATACCGCCTGGTCGATCTCAGCCCATCACTCCTCCGACCTGGACTACTCCTCCGGCCTGGACTACTCCTCCGGCGGCTCTCTCTCCTTCTCCCTGGCGGCGGCGGACTATGCTCCTCAATGACAACCACTTCATCCGGCGCGACATCGTCATTCACGACCCTCGACGACCTCGGCGGCGGCGCAGACCGACCGTCCCGCCTCCTCGTCGTCGGCACCTCGCGCACCTCCCTCCCGCGTCGTCCCCCGCGTCCCGCACGCGCCGTCCGGAAACTCAAACTCAGCACGCTCAATCGCGCATCACCGTCGGCGACAGCACCCCGACCACGGGGCCGACGATCCGACGACGACGGCCACAGCAGCGCGGCCGCCGGCCCGAAGCCGAGGGCCGAGTAGAGCAGGAACAGGACGAGGAGCACGCCGGCGAGGGAGCCGAGCACGATGGCGACGACCACGGCGGGGGCGGGCGAGTCGTCTTGGTTGTATGTGCTTGGGAGGGCGACAAAGGTGGGCTTGTGGTCGGGGTGTTGTTGTTGTTGTAGGAGTGGCATTTTTTTTAAATAACAAGAATAAAAGAAAATCGAAACCAAAATAAAAGAAAACCTGAATTTAAAAGAAAAATAAAAAAGAAATAAAAAGAGAAGAGAAGAGAAGAAAAAAGGCTAAAGAAAAGTAATTAGTCCTTTTTCTTATTCTATGAATTAGCGAAAAAGGGAAGAAAAAAAAAGTGAGTATAAAATAGTGAATGACAGGCCCCCCCCCCCGAAACGTGCTGCGTTTTCTGGACAAGGTGAGGCAAAGACGGCAAGGTGGCCTTACGCAAGGAAGGAAGGGGGAAAATCATTGGCAGGGATTGAAATATTCATCTTGCCGTGCTTAATGGTCGCTTTTATTGAGAACAACTATACACTGACAGAAGTCGGCGCAATGTCAATTGATACCGATTTCAATCATCATCTTCATCAAGGAAAGTCGCTCGCGTCGGACGAGCTGGCTCGGCGTGAGTCGCGATGGCACTGTGCGACAAGGTATCTGCGACCTGATTTATGCTTCATGCCGCTGGTGACACGGCAGGGTGGCGCCGGCCATTGTTCCCCGACCTGCACCGGCACTCTTTCTCTGCATCCATCGGTGCTGGTCTTGGATTGGGAGGTGGACGTCTGTCGACTGCAGGCCGGGGAGATGGTGCGGCATGTTGTCCGTGCGATTTCATTTCCTCTCAATCGAAATGTTGAATGTAAATGTCCCCGGTCAATCCCTTTCACACTCCACATGTACTCCTGCAAAACGCCCCAGCGCAACCCAAAGTGCCATGGCAAAAAAAAAAAAAAAGAGAATAATGACCCTCATTCCCAATACACGGGCATCCTACTTAGACCAGCTTAGTGCGAGGAATTCCATCAATTGCGGCCATAGATTAGCTGGGAGATCGTCAGACTGAAGTCAACTTCAATCCTACGGATGCCTATCTGAAGGTCGTGTGTTCGAGTCACACTGGCCGCACATTTTTGTCATCCGCGCCTTTGATTGTTCTTCATTCCTGGAATTTGTACGTCTACTTCTTTTTACCATCGGCCACAATGATGGAATTCGTCTCCTGTCGCTTCTCATATCGTGGGTTGGGCTGGCTAGCTTGGCGACGGTCCAATTGAGACCCGAGGCTTCGTTTTGTGCCACGCGATCGGTCATAATGCTCTTTTGGAGGGGTGCGTTCGTATTGCATACGGATGGCATCACATTAATTGGTGCACTGGACCCCCATCCATGCCACAATTCTTTACCAGCGGGCTTGCTCGATGGGCTACCAAATACAGACCGTCACGTGTGATGAGACAGGCTTGGGGTGTGAACAATCTAGCTTCTTCTCAAGTCCAACAAACTCGACTGTCTTCAGAGAAAATTGCATCTACATCGTGGGAGCGCTTACGAGAAGCAGCAGGTACGTACTATATGCATGCCGTCTTTAATTCTTGAGCAAACCGGGTAAGGACTGACTGTTCTAGTCCTTTCGAAATGATACTGTGCTGGCTGGCTGGGCAGTCCATTGCCGACCAGGAATCTTGTTTGCTTCCACCTACAATAGATTGGACTCCGTGCAGAACTTAGTCCAGACTCACAAGAAACATCTTCAGTCCATCTACTACAACAATCACAGCCCTTTTCGCGTCTCTTCGCGTCGCTTTGAGCTACGTGCCAAGTCGGACGCTTACTCTCCTCTGACTTGACATCAAGGGCCTCGACAACAGCTCGTGTCTGTACCAGTCACGACGTACAGCTCGCCTGAAGTGTCACTCGTCATGAACACCCTTTTCGCGGCTTCATCAATCAAAAGGCCTACTGGCCGGAAGCATTGATTTGGGCAGAGTGAATTGTCTTCGTTCCACATCAGTTGTTGCTCTGCGGTCTGGCTTTGCCTGTCTGCTACTGGAAACCCATTTGAGTAAGCCACGCGGCTGAGACGATATCCGTTTGGAGGTTTCAGGTTCCTAACGGGGGATCCGCGAAACCGGGGAGCCTTGTCAGCGATAATCTTGAAAAAATGTCTGCATGAGTCGCTTTTCTTTTCTTTTATTTTTTTTTTTCCTTTCTTTATTTCTCTCTCTCTCTCTCTCTGTTTCTTTGGTCTCCTTTTCTCCCGTGGAGCTCAATCAAGCAGAGTACTCACCAGCTTCCGTGGAAAGCAATCAGAGCAGCCTGACCATTCTTCGTAAACTTGATGTCAAGTGGTGCCAGATGGGATCCAAAGGTGACGAATGGTGCCACCGTGTTTCTCTTGCACCAGTCATCGGTATAATTGGAAGGCGTCTGATCCCCAGTCATTGGCAGTCCTGTCTCGGCTCCTCCTGGATATCCATCGATGGTATTGGGATCAAATATAGTCACACACGCTGGATATCCGTAGTTTTTGCCGTGGAATTGGGATTCGGTGTCGTTGGGGAGCCCGTGGAAATTGAGCTCCTCGCCCGGATTGCTGCTGTGCACGTCGACACCTTTGCGTTTCATCTCGTCGATGCCGTTATCAACAGACCACTAAACCGTTGAGTCAGTCATGGCGCAGTCCCACGTAAACTCGTGGATGAGGACTCCCCCTCCTCCTTGTTGACGAGTTCATCGTGTACTTACAACGTATCCCGTGGTGGGATCTTCACCCACGGCCACGCTGTTTCTGAGGCCCCAGCCGAGCACATCTCCGTCAGAATACTGCACGGGACTGGTGCTCTTGAGGAGCTCATCGATCTTGAAGATGCGAATTTGGCTTCTCGCAGAACCAATATCGATAGTTTCATTGTCGATGTTTTGATTGGAGCCCCGAGTTACGAGCAACAGATTGGGGTTGTGCTTCGGGACCAGGAGAGTTCGCGCGCTGTGGCCTTTTTGAACCATGCCTGTGATGACGTGTTTTGCCATTCCCACCGTGCCTTTCTTCGCGTCGTAATCATAAGCATAAACATCGGAGAGGGACGAGGCAAAGAGGGTCTTGCCGTCAGAGGAGAGATGGATGCCGTGGTTCAACTACGACAAGTGTCAACGTTTTTTTTTTTTTTTTTTTTTTGCCGAGAAAATTATACAAACAAGAAAATCATAAAATTTCTCCATCAATTTAAAGAAAAAGAAAACAAACTCAGGAGCAAACAACTTCACCTACGCTGCTGTCCGCCACGAGCTGGCTGCTCGACGTGATGCATGTGTCGAGTCCTTCGCCACCGTTCAGAACGATGCGTCTGATGCCATTCCCACCGGCCACACCGGCCTCGACAACCAACAAGTTCCCCTCCGAGTCGGAAACAATGCCTCGTGGCCGATTCAAGTCGTTGGCCAAGACCTTGAACTGCACGCCAGGAGCAACCTGTGGGTTTGATTTGGGCTTCAGGTCAACACAATTGGTCGCAATTGTCAAGCCAGCGTACAAGGCGGCAGCGAGGAATCGCACGGGAGCCATTTTTTTGTTGTTTTTTCTTCTCTTCTTCTAGTTTTTTAGTTCTTTTTTGTTAAAAAAAAATCTTTTTCTTCTTTTTCTTCTTTTTCTTCTTTTTCTTCTTTTTCTTCTTTTTCTTCTTTTTCTTCTTTTTCTTCTTCTTCTTCTTCTTCTTCTTCTTATTCTTATTCTTTATATGTTTCCGTTTCTGAGGCGGTGCGGCGCGTCAAAGTTGTCGTCCGTTTCCGACAACGTCTCATCTCTCGAGCATTCTCAATCACGCGGAAAGAAGGAAGAAGGAAGAAGGAAGAAGAAGAAAAAGAAAAAGAACAAGAGAGAAAACCTCGCCAAACGGGAGCAGCGACCAGGCCGAGAACGGTCTTTATCGAGCAGTGCCCACGAGAGTGCCCACGAGCTGATGACACATGAGCAAGGCCCAGAACCAGCCAGGCCCCGAACCAGTTTCGTCCGGGTTTCGATTTGCGCGCCGCCGGGTCTCACTCGCGCCGTGGTCGCTCTTGCCCTGCGATCCGACCCTTCCATTCGGACACCTCTATCGTGATGCCACCCAAGGCGAAGGCACATGGTAGATGGATGGCTACATGCTTACCTCTAAACACGTATGTACATGCGCAGGCAAGATGGGCGCGGAGATACAGGCTGCATGAGCTGCCTCTTGCTCTCGCTGTCGCTCTCGCGCACGCACACACACACACACACACACACTCTCTCTCTCTCTCTCTCTCTCTCTCTCTCTCTCTCTCTCTCTCGCTCTCTCTCCGCAATCTCTCCGCACTCTTGCGCGTGAGAAGCCCATCTACCTCCCACTCGGCTCTTCACAAAAGTCCCGACTTTCCAAGGCGGCAAAACGTCCGCCTCTGGTCCATCTACACTGTTCCATCAGACAATGCAATGTGGAGTACGTGCCGCGTCAAACTACCTGATCTTACCATGGGCAGAAACGTCGCATCGACACGGCAGGTGCATGCCTGCTTGCCCAACTACCCAGCCATGTCCCTTGTCCGTCCCCCTGATGGCGATGGGATGGATGCACATAAACTGAGTTGCTTGTGCGAGGGCAAGCACTGCGCTGCCCGGATCGCATTTACCCGTGAACTCTTTGTTCGAGAGCATTTCCTGTGACGGCCTCGGAGAACCCCTTTGGTGATTCTACAACTTCTACTTGCGGGAGAGATAACGGGCGGGTAGGGACCTCAGACTACGTCGTCAGAGATCGTTAGAAAGACGCACGCACCTGGGGGTATGCAGAGGACTCTATACTTTGGACGGGTGAGGACGTATTTTTCAATACTTGCCTATGCTTTCTATGTTATATAAAATCTCCTATTCTATTCTATTCTATTCTATTCACATCCATACCGAGGGTTGCATACAATAGCGTGCTCCAGAAGGAGAGCCCCAGCAGGGCCCAACAAGTAAAGTCGTCCGGGGGGTGCATTGCAAATGTAGAATGTAAATGACCTGCATCTATTAATATGTAGCAAGTACATACATGGGTGCTGCTGGCAATATCTTGAACGATCGGTCATGATCGAGCAATGTAAGTATGATACTTCGAATAGTACCTTGTAAGCTGTGATAAGCTGTGGCATCACATGTGCTGCCTTTATGTCACCAGGGTTCGGGTCCACGCAGCTACATATGTATATATACACACGAATATATATATATGTATGTTTGTATAACAGTATCGAAGGATCGAGGCCTGAGTTCGGCACTCATGCTCCTCAGTGCTCCCCAGACCTGTTACCGTCGCTTCTCGTCCCGCCTCTGGCAGATCCGCAGGCATTCGCAAGAAACCTTATGGCATGGACACTCCCACGGAATAGACGTAGTCCATCCAAGACATCATCGATCCGTCTGCCGTGTCCGTCTTTGTGTACTGCAACTATTAGGACAATTTTACTGTGGCACGGTATGTACGGGGTTTTCAAGCACCAATTAGTATGATGAAGATTATCACCGTTTTATTTATTTTTGAAAAAAAAAAAAATGCGTGCGCTATTGAACTGTGGCGCTTGAGCGATACCATACTAGACTACATAGTACACGGACTATATGGTATATGAGTACATGATACATGGTACATGGTACATTTCTCTCCGCATTAACACAGGGCTGCGGTGATGACGCTAGACTATCTATCCTTCAACAAAATCAAAATAGGAAAACAAAAAAAACAAATCGTGACTCGTAGTTGGACATTTGAAAGAGAAAAAAAACCCGTAGCAGTGAATCCCAGACTCTTGGGAGGGCCCGGCAAGAAGAAAAAGTCTATCCAAGGAGATATATCAAAAAAGAGAGAGAGAGAGAGCCCTCGCCGAGCAAGCCACATTTGCGCAAGCTTCGTGCGATGACCCTGCATATTTTCATCGATTCATCAAAAGGAGACAAGTAGACACACTCTTACAGTGCTGACGCTGCGTATACAAAGAAAACAAAAAACGGGTCAAGACAAAACAATCGTTATGACATTCGCCTGCCCACCGACGTGGGCGGTATTTGTTTTTGTGTTTTCTTTTTTCTTTTTCTTTTTCTTTTTCGTTTTTTTTTTCGATCCTGATTCTGATCATCGCCCGTTGAGGACCCTGGCCACTAAAGCCCACATGTGAAACAGTTTTGTGTTACATTTTCGTCTTCAGCGCCTTGATCGCGCCTTTGGTGGAATAGGAGGCAGGGCCCGTGTTGGGGGAGGAGCTGGCGGAGGACCATCGACAGCCGTCCGAAGCATAGAGCGCTGGTTGTGAATGCAAGAATATCTTGGTGTTCGTTCCGCATCTGGATAATGTCCTGAAGCAGACTGTGACCCGCAAGTGATTGTGCCACACGAGTCCGAAGAGTTGATGCTCGATGCTATCGAGCCGTGTATATCATATGATACAGAGGATCGCGCAGACAACCCATAGCCGGTACTCAGTCGCTTCGCCGGCTCCGGCTCCTGCTCCGGCTCTGTTTCCGGCTCCAAAGACCTGGTCCTTGTGTTCACGTCGCCGTCGTCCTTATTCAGAAATTTCATACTCTGTCCTCGCACTTCCTCGGTATCGGGCACATGATTAAACGCGAGCAACTGGGCAATATGTGGCATTCTAGGAGGTACTGTCTGTGACTTTGGAGTCGGCGATGACGCCCCTTGTCTTAGCGCGCTCGTGCTCACATGCCTGCGGGGACTACGGCTCCAACCGATGTCTTTCATCATTGAATCCGGGGAATCACGAGGTGACTCGGGCAAACGTTCCTTCTGACGCTGGTTGACCCGTCCCCGAGATACGGAACGCAATCTCCGTTTCTGGGACTCTTCTCCGGTCGGCCAAGTGGGTGAAGTGCAAGATGCACGCAGCTGCTCTGTTGCGATCGATCGGCTCATGAACGGATCCGTCACGTCGGATAGGCGTTGGGCTGACTGCATTGCCACGGGCTGTATACGGTTCAATGTCCTGGGCGAACTGCCACTGTCTCGAATCCCGCTGGGTGAGCTAGCCTCCTCATCCCTGCTTCTCGGGCTGGAGACGCATGAGTAGCGACGACTCGATGTTTGGGGGACACTGAAGTTGGGCGTGGCCGCGGACGCGGACGTGGGCGGGGGCGTTGCGCCGGCGATATGCGACACCATTCTTTCACCACTGATGGCAGTGACGCGTTGCGACGTGACTCGAGAATTGCTTCTGAAAGAGCTGCCATCATCTGCAAAGGGATCTGATCCCTGCACGAATTCTCTTCTCTGACTGCTCATTTTCAACGGATTGAGCCTTGATTTTACTTCTGCCTGAGCGGCTTCGTGACCTCCGAATACTCCGCCTGCGGGTGTGTCGTGTGTTGGAGAGTCATCCAGGGATGATCCGCTCGATGTGGCAAACGTCCGTTGCCCTGAGGAGATGAACGACAGGCGGTTTGAATGCTCTCTAAGACTTTCTAGATGACGCTCGTCTTGAGATACAATGCTGTTTATGGTGGACACATCGTCCAGCGACTGGTTGCGAGTGGCCTTTGAGCTCGTGGATTGCGGTGACGTCTCGCCGTACCTACTCTCGCTTTCCAGTGTCCATACTCGACTCCGACCATCGCGGCTACCGCTACTGCTGCTTCCACTGCTGCTGCCGCTGCGTCCTTTTTCTGCTGTGGATCCTGCTGAGCTCGCGAAACGCGACGGATCTCGAACTATGGGTGTTCTTTGACTGACATGATCTCTGGGTGATTCCTCCGCAGTCTCGTTCTTGGGCCTGCCCGTCTCGGACAGTTTCTTTTTTCCTCCCTGCTTTTCTATCTCGGTTCGCAAAGCCGTAAGCCAGCCCTCCATGCTTTCTGCATCTTCGAAAACCATGAGGAGATTCGTCGCAGTCCGTCGCTCGGCCGTACGAAATGATAACTTGGAGAAGATGGAGCGGGATTCCGCCGCTGGCGCGTCGTCCATGTCGGTTTTGGACGATATCTGTATCACCCAGTGACGACCAGGAATGGCGTCAGTAGCAAAAGCAGCAGACAACGGTCCGAGGCGAAGAACTTTCTCCGGCAACCGATCGTAAGTGCCCTCTCCTGAGTACTGTAACAGGTATCCCGACGTGACTAAGACGTATAGTTTTCTAGTCCATTTGAAACTGGTAGATGAGGCAGCTCCGTTTCGACGGGTTTTCTTCTTTGATTTTCCCTCGTCCCGCTCGATAAGACCATGGTCTGGTTCTGTGGCATTGAGTGTTGCTGTATCGTCGCTTTCTTTCCCCTGAAGACTGTTCCGTCTTCCGTTCATGCGCAAAATGGCATCTGCGTTTAACGATGTTGCTGGCAAGGTAACATGATGGATTGCTTGAGGAAAGGCCTTGAACAAGGGTGGCGGCGACCATGCCGTGGATGAGCCTTTGGAGAATTGCCGAGCAGGCCTTGGTGGCGTTACTCTGCTTCCTATCGTCGAAGCCGCTCTGGATCGCTGCAGTGATAGTAATTGTTCGGGGCCGGAGTCTTCGAGCGTAACTGGCAGCGGCGTCCAAGAGAAGTCGTTTGCCAGTGAAGTTTCCCTCGAGATTGGTTGAGACGGTTGCTGAATACTTGCGAGAGATATTCGAGAACCATTCGATCTGAACACGGCCATGGGGTCTGTCAACGATTGGACATCCCTACTCAATCTCGACATTGCAAATATATTTCTCAATCCTAGCTTTGATTCGCGGCCACCAGATTTATGAGGTTTTTCGAGTTTCTCCTGCATAATTGGCATCCGCTTTTCTAGTTCAGCTGCATAATCAACTCCTGGGCCCCGAAGGCCTCGAAGTTTGTTGTTATACGGGAAATCGTGAGCATCTTCGGCCAAGAGCTCGTCCATCATGATATGTGGTGAGCAGTAGTCGTGCTTCAGCTAGCGTGGTAATTCAGAATTGTCGAATGCGCGAATGCCGTTGAAAGGCGTTGGCCGAAAGAAGATAGAATGAGAAGATAGAATAAGAAGATAAAACAAGAAGACAAGGCAGGTGCATCAAGACTCCGTGCAAGGGGCAGAACGAAAGACGCCACGTCGGTAGTGTTTGATTGCTTTCCGAGGGTTCTTTTTTTTTTTGTCTTTTTTTCTTTTTTTCTAAAAAAATGTTCTTTTTTTTTCTTGAGCTAAGACAAGAGAGCAGGACCGAGACACACGAGCCAAGAGTTTTGTGTGTGGAAAGAGTCGATATTGAATGTCACCTTCTGCTTTTATCGTCCCACAGTTGCGTGGACCAAAAGACAGGTAGATGGAGCCTATGCGAGGGAGTGAGGCACAGCGAAGGAGAGTGGCTTAGAGACAAGAAGGACTGTCGACATAAAAAGAAAGAAGTGAAACTCCAATGTCGTGGGTTTCGCCGGGCACAAACTGGTCACAGCAATATCGTGCTGATACGGAGCACAGCGGGACATTCTTGTATTGTTTCGTTCCGCACGGAGTCATTGGACAACACAGCACCCCGGACACAGCAACTCCAAATCCGTTTGCATTCCCAGATCATTGGCGAGGAGGTGGACCCTCGACTGGTTCGGCTGCAAGGGCGGATACGCGTGGCGTTCTGGCTGCACACACGCACACATCACGCACAACAGGAGTTTGACTTTTCACCTCGCCATGGCGGCGATCTCCAGTCGTACGTAGGCCCCCCGTCCACAGTCCACAGACCAGGACTCCAGGAGCTAGGGGTCGGGACTCGCGGGAGGGGAGGAGGGGGCACCCAGAAACCCGAGAGCTTGTCAAGATCCCTGCAGGCATGGGCGCACGGTTCAGACACTGCCTGAGGGGTCTGGATCAGGGGTCACATCATAAAAGGTGTGTGATGCGCCGGGTGAGACGCGATGCGATGCGTTGCGATGGTTTGGGATGAGATGTGATGGGATAATTGGGTTGGTGTGGTTGGTGTGGTTGGTGTGGGTTGGTGTGGGCTGGTGCGGGTTGGGACGACGGGCGAATTCAAAGTTGGCAACAAGCTTGCATGCAAGACTTTTGCTCGGCAGGGCGCCAACTAACTCTAACTTGTTTGGCTGCTGGCGTCGTTTGAGCTCCATGCTGAATATTGCATGTTAAGATATCTGCACCGCATGCTTGTTTTCCTGGCCCAAGGGACAGGGACAAAGGCTGCGGCAAGGATTGCCTTGGAGAAGTTCATGCCGTGATGATGCTGTTGAAATGGGGTTTTGAGTTTCAATACTCTCATCAAGACTGGACGTTCGTTTAACGACTGCAGGTCATCCATTGTGGGAAGGGGTTCCTGCCTCTTTTGCCGGGTCTCTTGTCTTTTCTTTTCTCTTCTTTCCTTTTCTTCTCTTTCCTCTTCCTTTTCTTTTCAAAAGACGAGCCGGAGGGGGGTTGGACGAAAGGGAGAGGACAAGTGGAGAAAACCCAGGCTCCAGCGATGTCTGATTGGTCAATGGAGGCCTCGCACTAGCCCAAGCTCCGCTAGTGCCAGGCTCGATCTAACGTCCCACGAGCCAAAGTGATCGACCAGACGGCAGTTCTATTCCATCCATGTTGGCCAGGAACCGAGCCCAAGCATGCAAACGCTTTGATCTTTTAAAAAAAGAACTGTGTTCGCATTTCTTGCCTATTGCCTCGTTCACTGCTGCTCTGCTCGACTTCCCACCCCACCTGATTGACCGTAGCGGGTGCGTTGCAGAAGCTACAAAGGGACCTGCATGTCCAAGACTGCAATCTCGTCGGTGTGGCTTGAAAGCAAGTTGGAGGTGCATCACGCCTCATGGACGAATGGACAAGAGGCCATTGTGCTTGTCCTCTCCCGACGATGCGACTAGACGTACATGTTGCACGAAGAACGTCATGCCATCATCATCATCACAATCATCCTCATCTGCTGGCCGCTGCTGCTGCTGTGCTGCTGCTGGCAAGTCCATACTGATTCTTCATCCGTCGTGGGTGGCCTGTTGTCCGAGACCTGAACTGAAGCCGAACTGAAGCCTCGGCTGCCAGCCATCCATGTTCCCCGGAAGGCCGTCGGAATTTCCCCCGACTCCGCAAGGCTCTTTCCAGTCTGTCATGCTCGACTCTGGTACTAAGCTGCCAACACCTCTATGTTGGGAACGATTGATTTGGCACGAGCGAGCGAGCGAGCGAGCTGTCTTGGGTGTGTACGAGGATCCTTGCTAGTGCTTGCTGATATCCACTGCCATGGACTCTATCCCCTAGGACCCATTGTCTGCCGAACTCGAGGTTGTCGCAGAGATCCGAGCAATCAGAAGCAACCCGACTTGACACGACGCTATTCTTCCTATTGACTGGATTTTTAATTTATTTATTTATCTTTAAAAAAAAGGCAAAAAAGAAGAAGAAAATGGAGAAAAACCAACGGCATGTGCAAGACTGACTACAGTCTCTTTTTTCGAACGACAGGATTGGTCATGAACTTTATCTCCCAGCGCAGCAGAGGCAAAGCCGCCTTAAAAACACGGTGGTCATCTTTTTGTCTGTGCAGGAGAAATTCATGACGGGCCTGGCCTGGCCTGTTGGGACATTTAACATTGTTCCCCCCATCTCCAGCGAGCGCAATTTGGAACCATTGGCCATTGGCTTCTTGGTCACGAAATGGGTCGTGTTGTTGAATGATCTACGGCATACCGCGGTTGTTTTGCTTTTTTTGTGATGCATGTCCCGGGGCCGGGGCCAGTCGATCCTCGGGCTATGACATCGTCTTGTGTCTCGTGCGCAGCGCGTGAGTGACCATAAGGAGCTCACAGGCCTCTAGTTTTTCCAGCAACCTCAGAGAATTCACCGTCGTGCCGGGGCGGATTGCAGATGAAAAAGCAAAAGTCTCAGAGCTGACCGCCTCGTAATCCTGCAGAGGAAATGCGTCTATTAATATTGGTGTTGTTGGCCTCAATGAGTCAGTGTCAACTACTTGGACCGCGTCGAAGCACACGACAGCTGAGACACATTAGACTGGCGGCAGACGTATGAAATCATGAACGAATTCGGCATCGCGGTCGTGGACGACGGGCGGCACCACCGCCCGGCTTGCGTCCTCAGAATCCATGCTGTCTGCCGCGCGGAAAGATGTACCAAAATGTATAAGCACATACCTGTGTGTGTGATTATGCATGGTACTCGTATGCAGAGTCGTAATGATACCGGACTGCGCCTTGTGATAAGCTCCTGATTGAATCTAAAAGGAAGGTCGCCAATGGCGCTATCGCACTGCCACGACTGTGTGGCAAGTTGCGCGGGTAGGCTAGTTCTAGTCGGGGATTCTAGGGTCTCCAGGAGTCTCTCGGTCTCCAGGGACCTCCTGGTGGTCTATTTCTATTCAACTCAAAATAGTTTTGTCGGGATCGTGCTAACAAGTTGCAGCACGCTTGGCGCCTCTAGTCCTGCAGTAGTGCCAACGCGCGTCGTGCCGTGCGGCTTCGGTCATGATTATGTTTTGTTTTAGTGTAGCGTACCAGTGATGATCAACTAACCTGATGCAACTAACTCGCTCTCGTTGACGTGGCAAGTACTCTTCGTGTGTTTTTGGTTGCCGCTTGACTTTCTTATGAGACCAAACCTTTCCTCACAATAAAGCAAGGCTCGGTCGACACGTGGCCATTCCGCACAATCCATTATTTGATGTATGCGCTGAAACATGGGGATTCTAGGTATGATGTTTGAAAAAGGAAAGGGGTTCAGTGGTTAATCTCGACGTTTCAACCGTTTACCCGTTTGTTTCAATTTGCGCCCTCACAAAGCTTTTCTCCTCTGATACGTCTCACATGACGAGATGGATCTTTCCAGTTTATCGTGACCGCAAACCCAGTCGAGCGACGTACAGGGTAGGTTGTACACACAGTGGAGAGAAGATGTTTGCACAGTCAGTAAGACGTAAGGATGGTGAACCTCTGACGTATGCAAGGGAACTGGTGTGCGATCACAGAGAAATCAGGTTGACCAGACATATTTCTGCTTGCGGCCGGAGCATCCAATGTACTCGGTAGTAATTTGTGGCAATGATATTTGTCAACTTCCAACAATAAAGGAGAAGAAATGATCTAGATGGACTTCGCACCAAAGTAAGACCAGCAAACTGGCTGGGCACAGCTGTCAACCACCACCTTTTGCTCCGTCCAACAGCTGCCAACGCACACACTCCACCTGCCCCTCCATATCACGTATGAAAGCACCTGCTAGCTCATTCTGTCACCATCAAATTGCGCCCACCGACAACGGCCAA
Organism: Claviceps maximensis; assembly: GCA_018360255.1. Taxonomy (NCBI): domain Eukaryota; kingdom Fungi; phylum Ascomycota; class Sordariomycetes; order Hypocreales; family Clavicipitaceae; genus Claviceps; species Claviceps maximensis. The sequence goes on from SRPZ01000033.1 coordinate 141,231, forward strand.
CAACGTGGAGTCAGCAATCTACATAGTTCAGGACAAGCAGTCAACAACTGCCCAAATCAAACCATCGGCCGATCGTCGCATATTTCGCCCTGCTACATCCGTATACCATCTCGTTCGAGAATCATGGCGACCAACGGCGACGGCGCTGTGCTCACAAGAGCAGACTCGCCAACCGGCTCACCACGACCAGCTTCCGTGTCACTGCAAGCAGCCGCCACAATGAACGCCGGTCTCCAACGGGAACCTTCACGTCGTACGCACCCACCATAGATCTTCCCCGACGACATGATTGAACAAGATTTTTTTTTAATTAAAAAAAAAAAAACTGACAAGAAAACTGGCGGATGTAGAGTCTTCGAGCAGCTCACTACCACGGAATACGTCCTCTCCAAACACTAGTAGACGGCGATCCACAGTCCTCATGAATCTACAACTAAATGACCCCTCTGTTCCTGGACCCGGGGAAATGGCAAACGAACGATCAGGATATACTGCACACAGTCCTCAGCCGCTGTCGGGTTCACCTTTGATGGCCGACCCGCACCATCATCATAGGGCTCCCAGTCTGGGAGAGCTGCATCAAGAACTCGAAGCTGAACAGGAAGGCCATGTCGTAAGCCATTGAATCCAGCTCAATACCCACCCCCCCGTCAAGGTGCGAATAGTACTGATAGGTCACCCACGAAACAGAATCGACTGCTTCAAATGATCAGGCAGCAACAACTGGAGCTTTCACGACTACAGTCATCGCGCCCTAATCAGAGCAGTGACGCCATTGTCGATGACGTTGCCGTCGCCGAAATAGCACCCAGGCCGATTCACGGCTCGGGCACTTCGCAAACAAATACCGCTGGCAGTCATACAATAGGATCCTACTCTAGATCGCCGGCGTATTCTCGAGGATCTATGGAAATGGCGCGCGCAGATCTGCATCGTAGATCCAGAACCCCGAGCCGCGGTGCATCTCCCCGGCTGCGAGCGACGTCAATAAGCCAAGAGAGCGGCGATTGGGTTCTTGGCGGCCGTGACGAGAGTGCATTCTACCAGGCAGAAACGCAGATGCTCACGCGGGAAAATCAAATGCTGCGACATCGAATTCGAGACTTGGGTAAGTACTATTTCCCTGGGTTATCCGTCGAGGGGCAAAGCTAGCGTACTTTCCACGATATTAATATTTCATGTTGCTAGAAAAACAACTTGCAGATACATTGCCAAACTCGGGAACGGGCACAGAGCCGTCGATACCATCCCATTTGACCCAATCACCGATGGCAGCAGGGGAGGAGAGGAGCGACGAGGCTGAGATTTGAGACTTGTCGTTGATTTGTGGTCTCTGCGAAAAAAGAGCAATTCGGATGAGTCTTTTGGTGCTTTTGGAGTCTTGGCAAGGATGCTAGGATGACTTGATTTGGCGAACATGAGTATGTACATATGTATATGGGCGTGGGGTGGTAATACGCTGGCTACCCGAGGTACTAGGCACAGAATATAATTATCAACATGTAGTGCATTTAGGAGTGATGCTTTGATTTTTTTTTTTTTTGGTTTGAAAAAAAAAAAAAAGTCACAGAATGTGACAACACAGAATTGTCCCACTAGATTCGCCACAGCCCAGAAACAGGGGAAGAGAAAAAAAGAATAAAGGAGGAGAAGAAGGGCTGTCATAAGTCTGGTCAGCTTTGTCGTCATGGCATGGTTGCTCCTACGAGCCTCCCACCCGACGCCATTGGACCAAAGGAAAGCCTTAGCCCCCGTTCCCATCCATCCATCCACCTTTCTAACCTCACGCCAATTCAATACAGCTTCTGACCAGCAAGCGGGATTGCCTCAATGCAAGACAACCACGAGAGACTGTGAAACATGACATAACGCCCCCTTACATCTGTCCACAATGTCGCGCCCGAGGACATTTTCAAGGCTTCTCGTTGCTCCATTTCTCGGGGCAGGAACGTTGCCTGCGGACGTCTCCTGCCGGCGCTTTTTTCGTCGCACGGCCTTTGCGCAGGCTGATTTTGATTTCACTCACACGGTATGGCTTTTATTTTATTTTGACGCAACTGGTGTTTGTTGGACGTGGCTTTCTTTTTTTATAGAGCATATTTCTATTTTACCTTTGCTTGTATAGTTTTTTTTTTTTTTTTTTTTTTAACCTATCCCACCTCTTATTCTTTCTTTAAATATTATATAAGCTTTGTCATTGTTCCGTGTTATTATTGAGAGATATCATCGCCAAGAAAGCGTGAGAAGTAAGAAGTAGAAACAGCATAAAAGATGTGAGAGATTTTTTTTTTTTTTAAAAAAACTAATATTTCAAGATCATCGGTGGCGGCATAGTTGGCCTCTCCATAGCACACCATCTTTGTCGCCAACCACACACCTCCACGCTCCTACTGGAACGACACGCATCCCTGGGAACAGAAACCACGTCCCGAAACAGCGAGGTCGTCCACGCGGGCATCTACTACGGGCGCGAGACGCTCAAGACGAAGCTCTGCATTCGGGGCCGGGAGCTGCTTTATCGGTTCTGCGAGGCGCATCGCGTCGGGCATAGGCGGACGGGGAAATGGATCGTCGCGCAGACGGATGAACAGCTTGGGGAGCTGGAGAGGTTATATGAGCACTGCCGGGGGATTGGGGTGCCGATGAGATGGCTTTCCGAGGAGGAAGTGCGGAGGAAGGGGGAGGGGGTGCGGGCGAGGAAGGGGGCCCTGGAGTCTCCTTGTACGGGGATTGTGGATGTGCATGGGTTGATGGTTGCGCTGGAGGGTCTGGTTGAGGAGGATGGGGGCGTTATTGCGCTTAATTCGAGCGTCGTGGGGGTGAGAGCGATAACGGAAGGAGTAGGAGGAGGAGGAGGAGGATGTGGCCTTGGAAGAAAGGAATCAGGATGGGAAATCGATGTACGGGATGAGGGAACAGGTTCCATCTCGACCATCGCGTCCGAAACCATCGTCAATGCGGCTGGTCTGGGCGCCGTGGATGTACACAACATGATTGTCCCGTCCGAGGAGCGCAAGACGCTATACTACGCCAAGGGCAATTATTTTTCCTATTCGTCCTCGCGACCTCGCATCTCGCGTCTCATCTACCCGGCCCCGAATCCCGGGGCCGGCGGTCTGGGCACCCATCTCACGCTGGATATGAGCGGCCGTGTGCGCTTCGGCCCGGACATAGAATGGGTGAATGATCCACTGGATTTATCAGTCAGGAGTGAACGACTGGACCGGGCGGTAGAGGAGATCAAGACGTATCTGCCGGAGGTAGACGAGACGTGTCTGCAGCCGGACTACGCGGGGATACGCCCCAAGCTGACGTTCAAGGGCGCAGGGCAGATGGGCAAGAATTTTAATGACTTCATCGTCAGACTCGAGGATGGCTATCACGGGTGGGTGAATTGTCTGGGGATCGAGAGTCCTGGGCTGACGAGTAGTCTGGCTATTGGAGAACGCGTGAAGCAATTACTGTACGGCCAGAAAAGCGAGTGAGCGAGCGACATGAATGTTGAGGGGCTGTCCCGCTGAAGGCGTAAACTGGGATTTCTGACATGATTACACAGGCAGATAAACAGCGTGAAAGAGAGAGAGAGGGAAAGGAATTTGACCAGATTTGAAGAAGCGTCACGACAGGCCAAGTGACCGTAAGCCTTTCATTCAAATCCACTGTCCAGGAGCTGAAATCCGAGGATACAAATTGTCGTACAAACAAAATCAGTATCAGCAGATGCACCTGTAAATATATCCAATGGGCGCGGAACCAGCATCATCAGCTTCTGCATTCCATCATCCATCCGGGTCATATTGCTGCTGCTTTTGTCGTCGTCCGTGCCCCTGCTTTCGTGAGATCGCTAGAGAGTAACAAAAAAAAAAGGAACAAGAAACAAGAAAGTACACATATCCCAGTGGGAAAGGTTAAAAGAAATGAATAACTAAAAAATACCGCGAAACAGACCGATTTCCATATGCTACCTTTAGAAGAGTTACAGTGCAGGCGAAGAACTATGCTCGAGGCGTTCATAACACATCTGATAAGATAATAAAGACGTTTTGGTCTTATCTGCGCCTCAAAGCATCATGAAAAAAAAAACACACGAGTGACAAAATACGCACAAACACCCAAGCACATGAAATCAAGCCAAAACGCCACGTTTTGCTGTCCTTTTCGAGTCGCTCAGGAGATACTATCGAAAAAAAAAATAGTAAAAATGCAATAAAAAGACAAGAGAAAGAGAAGAGACCCAAAGAAAAAAACGAGAAAAAATCGCTCATTCGAATCCTTTTTCATACTATAACGAAGCAGGGTGCAATGTAAATTGCCATAAGATTGTTCAACCCCTTGACACAGCCTTCCTTCCATGAGTTCCGTCACGCAGAACGACATTTTCAACTTAGCTCATCGTAATGCTGGGACAGAACTTTCGCCCATGAACATTGATGCGCAGTTCATAAATGCCGTTTTGTGCCCCGACAAATCTTGATCATCCAATATTAGCCCATGTCTGGTCCGATTCAATTCAGGAAGAAGTGTCCATGAAATGAAGAAAGGGGAAGGGGGCGGGAGACAGTAAGACAGGGATGAAAGAGAGGGGAGAGAGGGGAGAGAGGGGAGAGAGGGGAGAGAGGGGAGAGAGGGGAGAAGAGAAATGGAATCCAAAGAACTCACAGGGTACGACCGTCCTCGGTCCAGGCCAGACCAGCCGTGTTGTCAGGAGACGGGGGCACTTCAAAGACACCGTGATCGGAGTTCAACGTCCCTCGGATGGCGCTCTCCTCCCAACGATTTGCAGCCTGGTTTGCCATTGGTATAAAGAATGAAGAGTCTTCGTTTTCAGCCTCATTCGGAGGGCGCTCTCTTGCTTGAAGAATTTCAAGCACATGGAGGTACGAAGAATCCTGCCGCTCCCTCTCATCTCGCATGGCGGCCACCGTCTCTCCGATTCTATCTATCCAGCGCTGATCAGGCCGCCTGGGCGACTGCATTAATTGATCGCCGTCGACTCCTTCACGTATAAGCTGCCGCGCGTTGCGAAGCCTCTCCTGCTGCTGCCTTTCTCGCTGTTCCCGATACGAGCCAAGAATGTCGCCCAAGGCCCGACTGGTACTGCTACTACGCTGCCGCGGTCGCGGCGGTGTCTCGCCATCCCCGGTGTGGGAGCGAAGGCTGGAGAGGTAAGTCCAAGTCAAGTCTGAAGGACCACCACCACCACCACCACCAGCGCGGGATCGTCCTTCGGAGTCCCTTGAGACTGGCCGTTCCCGCCTTCGACGATCACCTTGAATGGCTTCCAGGACAATCGTTTCGTTCGCCGTAAGGGGTTGGTTTAGATTTTCCAAGGTCTCAGGCGGTCGACGAACGCGTGTGCTGCCGCTTCCGCGGGGTGGTGATCGATTCGCCCGCCGTTCTGCGTTGTTATCCAGCAGTCGAGGGTCAATAGTGTTTCGATCAAAGATGTCAATGTGTTGAAAACCGGCTTCCGCACTAATGTCAACAATCTGGCGAGACATAAAATTGCTTCTCATGTCAGCTAAGCCTACACGGCCCCTGTCTTCGGTCCACGCAAGAATATCAAATGGTCCGGGGCAGAAGGCCATGTCTCGTATGGCTCCAGGACCACTTTCGGGACGGGAGGATTGAAAAGTCGTAACGAGCGGCTGTGCGAAGGGGTCAAGCAAGAGCGCCGTGTCGAATATGGATATAGTGCCATGTTGTGTCCCAACAGCCAAGTATGCGCCCGAGGGCGAGAAACATGCTGCGAAGCTACCACGACTATCTGAACGGTCGTCCTTTCTCTGGCTTTTTAATAAAAACTTGTGTTTCTGTTGCCATCTGTACACTCCGGCGTGCGATGACTCTTCGGCTTCTTGCCTATTTTCCTTTTTAGTCCGCTCGTGGACATATAGATAAGGATCATCAAGAATACCAATCATGATGCGCCCATTGGGAGAGATAATTGCTCTGTTAACGAAATCGGGATATTCTACGACCTCGAGCGGCTCAACCTTGTCATGCTGATCAAAGTCTCTGAGGCTGATGAGGAGGACGGTCTTGTCGTTGTTGGCCAGTACAGCTACTGGCTCCGTATACGTGCCGGGATGTGGGTCGGATGATGGTGGAAACCATAGTGTGACACAGTTGACGCGGTCATTTGCAAGCCTCATGCTCTTTGCGACCAGACTTTTATTGGTTCGGCGAGCGTGGGCTAGAAGAGCAAGCAAAGGTTCGTCGCGACTGAGTCCGTCAAGACCCACGCGATGTCGAGATTCGGCATCGAGGTGCAGTCCCAACAGTGGTGGTGGCCTATGGCTCTCATTGGCATCCTCCAGTTTGATGGCGACAAATTCACCTGTCTCGCTCCCACAACAAAGCCAGCCATTGTGTGCGACCAAGCATCGGGGCGCGAAGGTGAGGATCTTGATGGTCTCGCATTCGTTTGTGGACGTGTTGAGCCGTTGCACGTGGTGGCTACCATTTCCGCCGGGAAAGTAGACTATATTGCGCTTCTCTGCACTGATTAAAGACCGCAACTGCCAATGTCTGGTCCGCACGATTCGCTATCAGTAATTGCGAAGAACCAACGGAAGAATGTGGGGAGGTTTTAGAAAAGGACGAGTGACGGAGTAGAACTGATGATGGTCATATACGCACTGTGATCGAACAGGAATTCGATAATGATGGCGTCCCTTTTCGGACACGATGCTCTTGGTGGGAAAGCACCTGCGACCAAACGGGATATGAATTAGTAATGGAATCTCATATTTGGACGGCACAACATCCAAGCGACTGGTGGAAACATCTGTTCTCATGCGGATGGGGACGAACGAACAAGCCATCGTCATTGCTGGCCATATTGGACGCCTGCGTCCTGAGTCTCGCCCACAGGGGTGCGGTACGAGCGAGCAGCCGGATTCCGGAGAGTGGCAGCACAGGGTGGTCACTGGTGATTTTGCTAGGGTTTGGGCGCACTCTCGAGGTGAAGTCCAGGGCGATCAGGTGCAAGCGGTATGATGTCGAAGGCCCGCTGAAGCCCGGCTGGACGTACCAGAAGTATCGTCAACCGAGAGGCGCGAGCGAGCCGATGAGGGAGCGTCGGAATGTCGCATACGATACGGCCGAAGACAGGGATATGGGTATGTACGTGACCACGACAAAGCAGCGATGGTGGCAGAACAGCAGGATCGACGGTAGAGGAGAATTGAAGTGGTCGACTGGCTGGCTGGCTTGGCGAGGCTGGCAGATAGGCAGGACAGGGAGTTGGGTGACAAGAAGAGGCTGCAGAGGGAAGTTCAACCGGTGCAATTTGAAGTGGCGGCTGTGATGGTCCGGCGGCGTCGTAATTACGTGATGCACCGAAAAATGTATGGCATGCGCGCGCGCAATGAAGGGTAGCAGGCGGGCAGGCAGGGCAGGGGCAGCAGGCGGGCGATGGCCCGACACACACAGACAGAGACCGGACCGGACCAGACAAGACGGACCAGACACGACAGTTGTTGCAGGCTGAACGGCCACTGGACTTGGTAGGTAGCGGGCACCGGCGTGTTCTGTTTAGTCTGTGCTGGAATGACCGAAAAAAAAGAAAAAAAAAAACAACATAAAAAAAACAACATCATAAAAAAAAATATTAAAAAAAAAACTCAAACCAGACTGGCAATGATTGACGTTTGCGGTTCAGGGATGATGACGTCTCGGCCTGGCCTGGCTTGGCCTGGCGTGACCCGGCTGTCTGACAGCAACACCTGTCAGGGCCCGACCAGCACGGCACAGCCGTCGACCCGACATCACAATCTGTTAGTTCTGCCGGCGCCGGGTTCACGAACCACTCTTGCCATGCCTCAAGCTGGTCGTAGTAACCAGGCGCCAGTTCAGGCGTGCAAGTCAAGCAATGGGATGTACATACATGTGTATATACAGGACGTGCCGGCAGTACCATCTGACCGTACCAACACATCTCGAATCAACCAAGCCCAATAACTGCAAATAGACCTGCCATGTCATGGATCCCCTGTCTTGTCGGAATGATGAGAGCTAGACTTGGGAAATTCTATGCGAACTCCAAGCTCCGCTGCCCGGGTCAACACTTGATCCGTCTCACGACCCACTCTTCGCAGTCAGAGTGGAGACCTTCTTCTCTGCTCGCCTCCTTCCTTCGGCTTCTATGGTTCTGGGTCATCCATTTTTTCGGAGCTAAAAAAAATTCATCCCCTTGCTCTACTTCCCGTCCTCCTTCTAAATAAACCTGTTCAATCCGCTCACAACTACTGCACCTCCTTCCTTTTTATCACACTAACTTTTCTTTCCTTCTGGAGCGCGTCATTTTTGCCCGTCTCGCTGCCTTTTTCTGATAATATACCCGTCCATCATCACGTTCAAGATGCTGGCCTCACGTCTGTCACGAGCTGTAAGTTTTGAAAAGTTTTGCGCTGCTTTGCGATTTCCAATTCCGTCCCAGGACCAGGCCATCACGTTCGCACCATTGTGTGACATGCAACTGATTTGTCGCCATCTCCATAGCTTCCCCGAGCGACTCCCATCGCTGCTCGCTCAGCCGCTTTTGCCAGATCACCACTGGCTAGTAGGTTCGCCCGCTATGAATCCACGGCGGCCGAGGGCGAGAAGGTGCAGGGCTCAGTCATTGGCATTGATTTGGGAACCACAAACTCTGCTGTCGCCGTCATGGAAGGTCAAGTTCCCCGTATCATCGAGAACTCAGAAGGTGCTCGAACCACCCCCTCAGTTGTCGCTTTTACCGAAGATGGCGAACGACTTGTCGGTGTTGCCGCCAAGCGACAGGCCGTCGTCAACCCAGAGAACACCCTGTTCGCAACCAAGCGATTAATAGGTCGCAAGTTCACCGATGTTGAGGTTCAGCGCGACATCAAGGAAGTCCCTTATAAGATTGTTCAGCACTCCAACGGCGATGCCTGGGTCTCCGCCCGTAATCAGAACTACTCTCCCTCGCAGATTGGTGGTTTCGTCCTCAACAAGATGAAGGAGACCGCTGAAGCATATCTGTCCAGACCTGTCAAGAACGCTGTCGTCACAGTCCCTGCCTACTTCAATGATGCACAACGCCAGAGCACCAAGGATGCTGGCCAGATTGCTGGCCTGAATGTTCTCCGTGTTGTCAACGAGCCCACTGCTGCTGCTCTTGCCTATGGCCTCGAGAAAGGCTCTGATAGCGTAGTCGCTGTTTATGATCTTGGTGGCGGTACTTTCGATATCTCCGTTCTCGAGATTCAGCAGGGCGTCTTCGAGGTCAAGTCCACCAATGGTGACACTCATCTCGGTGGTGAGGATTTTGATATCCACTTGGTCCGACACATTGTGGCCGATTTCAAGAAAACTTCCGGTCTTGATCTGTCTGGCGACCGCATGGCCATTCAGCGTATCCGTGAAGCTGCTGAGAAGGCCAAGATTGAGCTGTCGTCTTCTCTGCAGACTGACATCAACCTGCCTTTCATCACTGCCGATGCCTCCGGTCCCAAGCATATCAACATGAAGCTCTCTCGCGCCGAGCTCGAGAAGATGGTTGATCCTCTCATTACCCGCACCATTGAGCCTGTCCGCAAGGCTCTCAAGGACGCCGGTCTCCAGGCCAAGGAGATCCAGGAAGTTCTCCTCGTCGGTGGCATGACCCGTATGCCCAAGGTTGCTGAGTCTGTCAAGAGCATCTTTGGACGGGACCCCGCCAAGTCTGTCAATCCTGATGAGGCCGTGGCCATTGGTGCTGCCATTCAGGGTGCCGTCCTCTCCGGTGAGGTCAAGGACCTGCTGCTTCTTGATGTAACGCCCCTGTCTCTTGGTATCGAGACTCTCGGAGGTGTTTTCACCCGCCTGATCAATCGCAACACCACCATTCCTACCAAGAAATCTCAAAACTTCAGCACGGCTGCTGACTTCCAGTCTGCTGTCGACATCAAGGTGTTCCAGGGCGAGCGTGAGCTTGTTCGCGATAACAAGCTGCTGGGCAACTTCCAGCTTGTCGGCATTCCTCCTGCTCATCGCGGCGTGCCTCAGATCGAGGTTACCTTCGACATTGACGCTGACTCCATCGTCCACGTACATGCCAAGGACAATGCCACCAACAAGGATCAGTCCATTACAATTGCTTCTGGCTCTGGACTCTCCGACAACGAAATCCAGCAAATGGTTGAGGATTCCGAGAAGTATGCGGAGTCTGACAAGGAACGTAAGAACGCTATCGAAGCCGCCAATCGCGCCCACAGCGTTCTGAACGATACCGAGCGCGCCTTGACCGAGTACGCCGACAAGCTCGACAAGACTGAGGCCGACGGCATCAAGGAGAAGCTCACTACTCTCCGCGAGTTCATTGCCAAGAGCCAGTCCGGTGAGAATTCCGCTACCGCCGCCGAGATCAAGGAGAAGACCGACGAACTCCAGATGGCCAGCTTGAATCTCTTTGACAAAATGCACAAGGCCCGCAATGAGAGTAGCCAGGCCAACCCTGGCGAACAGCAGCCCGAGGGCGAGAAGAAGGACGAGAACAAGCTTTGATAGGGCAACTTCTTTTTTTCTCGTTAAAATGCCTGTTTCTTGGGTTCTTAAAAAAAATCCTTACCCCAAAACAAAATGAGATGTGTCTGAATACTTGTGTAGCGTGAGACGTTTTGTAGACGTCTTTTTTTTTTCAACTGTACTCATATCCTATCTTCAAGGTGCTATACTTTTTTCTTTGGCGAGCTGTTTGAACCATGTCTTTTGACACATGGTTGGAGGAAAATTCGGCGTTTGAGCATCAAGTACTTCTATGAGAGAAGTTCTCTGGTCGTGTTACGATACGAAGATGGCATGGCATCATTGGGGGACAGTGTTTGGATTGGCTTTTTATGTACAATGTGCTCTTTTTTAACTATCTAGATGATAATAAGACATTCCCCCCTCTGATTCTTCATTCGTTGACGATGTTCAAATTGAAGATTGTTAAGTGGTGCTAATTCTTGATGATTTGCAGACGCAGCACCATGTCTGCGGACCACAGACAAGATGCCGAAATTCTTAGTCATTTATCTACTCAAAGTGGGGCGAATTTGGTGTTCGACCACCGTGACATATCGCGAATTTATCCGGTCTACGCGTCAAAATGTTCAGTAACAAAAGCAACGTGCCCTAGTCCTAGCTTCTTCATCAGACTCCTCGTCAGGGTCTCCATCGAACTTCCTCAACCGGCTCTACCACATTCGCCAGCGCCTCTCCTCTCGCGCCACCCGTCCTCCGTCCTCTCCAGCGACACGCGATGGGCCGCGGACCAGAACTCACGCCGCAGATGCGCTCCAGGCTCTGTGAGCTCAAAGCCCAAGGCTTCTCCTACGCCCAGATCCAGAAGATCTATCCGCAGATCCCCAAATCCACGGCAAGATACACCATCCAGATGGAGGCGCGGCGGAACGACTGCCAGTCCCTCACGCGAATGGGCCACCCGCCTGCGATAACGGAACAAGACAAGGACCTGCTCCGCAGAATGATCCAGGAGAACCCGCAGGTGCGGAAGTCGGTGCTGCTGGAAGCGCTGGGTCATAAATGCAGCGCCGGCACCCTGCAGAGGCTTCTCCATAAAATGAATCTGCGGAAGTGGACGGCCAAGAAGAAGAGTTACCAGCTATTGACGCCTCATAAGACGCCGGGCACGGCGTGAAGCGGCGGCTTGGAGACCCTCATACGGTGGGGGGTGGGGGGTGGTCAGGGTGAGTTTTCGTCCGTTTCCATGACCTTTTGTCCTGTAGAAATCATGCCCATTGCAGTTGGGAAGCATCCTCTTGCGTGGTTATGCCCGCGGCATCCGGGTGGCCCTGTTGATTCTTGGCACCCCATCTATTCCCTCCCCGCTCCGTGTTCAAGAGTATTGACCCGTAGACAGCCGTGATTCGTGAAACTAGGACGGACCATGCTTGTCTTCGTAATGAAGGGGGGTCCTCCTAAAAAGTAAAAGCAAAAAAGGCACAGAAAAAAAAAGCAAAAAAAGTAAAAGAAGCAAAAGAAGAGATCAAGTTTCGAGGTAATGTGGCTATGACATACATTTTGATACTACGATAAATGCCGAGGATGAGATTTTTTTTTAGCGCTTTTTGCCATGGCGGGGCAGCTTTCTCCGATGGAAACACGTGTCTGGTGACTAGAAAACTGGGCTGGGTCATTATTGAGGTCGTATATACCTATCTTGACTCGCGTACGAGTCTAGAGAGCGTGCAGTCCCTGCATCAATTTGTATCTTGTATTTGTTCCCCCAAAACATGGTCTACTTTTCTCATATCTACATACAGCTGAATTCTCAACGTCCAAAGCCAAACCAGCCCTTCTTCTTGGGCTGCTCCTGAACGGTGGCATTTGTGGTCTCCGCTGCTTCGGGCGAATCTGACGATTGCTTTGTCCTGCCGGGGTAGTCAATGTAATTCCATGCCACGTCAAGAAAGATTGGTTTTACGGGGATTAGTGCCGGTTTAGGTGGGAATTCAACAAGATTGCGTAGGTTGATGCGGGTGGGGTATGTGTCGAGTGATTCCAGAAGCGTTGGCTGTGGACCTTCCTTTGCTCGTTTGCGCTCGGCTTTGCGCAGGTTGTGGAGATGGACAAGGGCGCGATACCGCAACAATTCACCACTGACGAGTTTTCGAAGGAAAGAGACGGCATCGGGGTGTACGTCGACGCTCAGTGGATATTGCTGTTGGTCGTCGCCGCTTCCTGGAGGGGAATCGGGATATGCTTCTTCCAAGAGCGAATTGGCATGATTGATCAGGGCGAGTGCATTGACGGCGGTTCCAGCAATGGCATGTGATCGTGCAATGCAGAGGCATCTTTTAGAGATCATGGTCAGTATGGATGAAGCAGAAGACCGTGCGTGACAATTTCATGTGGAATATTTTTGACAAACGAGGGTAAAGGGTGTCGGGGGTGGGCAGCCATGACTTACTTGAGTGCTTCAAAGTACTTTTCATAGCCACTGATCCTGGTAGTGAGTTCTTGATCGCCAGCAACACCCGGCAGCTCTTTGATAGACTGTAGGTTCTGCAGCGTGCCGTCGTACAGAGCAAACTTTTCCTTCAACTTGGCAAGCTTCTTACTGAGAGGGAGTTGTCGTGGTTTCTTTTCTTTATCAGCGGCATCCCCATCCTTCTTGGCCGCTTTTGCTTTTCTCCTTCTCGGAACTGTGTAGTCCTCTGGCCCACCGTCGTGCTGACCTGTGAGGACTCGATTGCGACCGATTCGCCAACTGACCATCTCATAATTCACTGCTGTGCGAGTGATTTGCAGACTCTGCATGCGGTTGTCGCTCTGCGCCACACCTTCTGCCTTGAGCTCGTCGATGGCCTGCTTCGTTGCATCGACTGCATCTTGGGTAGCCATAAGAATGCCGTCGTATTGAGCAGCGATCTCGTGCGGTTGTTTGTCCTGGAGCTGGGCCACGTCATTGGAGAGATTCGCCTTGGCGGCTTCTACGGAAGCCCATGCTAATGATATCTGCGCATCTTCAATCTTGACCTCCCGGCCGCGCCAAGTAATGGTTCTGGGCGCATTCTCTGCACTGTTGCCCAGCTTTGCAGCCTCATCACCTTCGGCCAGGATGCTTGGGTCCAACAGATTGATTTCTTGGACCAGGGAGGCGTCGGATCGAGGAAAGGAATTTTTTGCGATTGTCGAGATGGGGACGGTACGGGGTGTCTGCAATTGGTAGGCGGCATAGCGGATCGAGGGGTCGATGGTGTCGGAGAGTAGATCTTTGAACAAATCGCCGTTACCGGTCCTGGCTAGAGCACTGTATGTCACTCGAGAAACGGCATAGCTCTGGAGACATGGTTCCCAAGCATGTTTCTCGAAGAACATGGCACCCCGCATAAGCGATGAGTAGGCTCTTGCCTCGAGAATGTCCTTGGGAGATGCGCCAGTAGCCATTGCTGAGAGGGCATCGACGAGACTTTGGGCTGTCTTGGCGGCCTTATTCAGTCGAGAAACAATGTGGGATCGAGCGCGCCCCGTGATGTCTTTCTGTGCGGCGGTGTGAGAAGCCTTGATACTCATGGCCTGCGCCCAGGCCCGTTCGCTCGTCAAAAGCTGGAGATGGACATTTCTTGGTCGCCGACAGGTTAGCTGATCAAAAAGCGTTGCCTCTGCCCTGTGCGAGTCAAGGCGAAAGTCGACACGACATGGAAAGACCTCATGTACTCACTCATTGTTAGCAGAGATATCCTCGGCTGTGATCGGTTCTCTCTTGTGGAATTTTCCGCGGTTCTTGGTCACAATGCCCAGCTTCTTGCGAGAGCTCAGTAATCTTTTGGAAAGTTGGGCGTGATAGGTGGAATAGTCACCGTAGAGCAGAGCTTGATCACGGCCCTGGACTACGAAGCTAGTGATGTCCATGATGTTTTGGACGCTCCGGGCACTCTGCCGCTGCGCTGAGAGGAATGCTCCCTTGTGAGAAGCAGTCAGTTATGTTGCCGGGATGTAGATGTAGACGAAGCCGCCGTTGCACGAGGCAGACGGACACGCAAGGCTTTGAGGTCGTTTGCTAGTGTGGCACGGGGGGTGGAGACACAAAGAGACCAGACTCTGCGTTTTGGCGGGGCACAGTGCGGACAAGCGGAGGGGTCGAGGAGGGAGGCAGTCGCTCGGAATCAGAAATCAGGGCAGTGCGTGGTGGAGTCAAGTCGAGAGCCAAGAGTCGAGGTGCTAACAAGAGTCGAGACAATCCGTGATATGGTCCAATCCATCATGGTGACGCGGTGAAGAAAAACCAGGTGCTCACGTGCGGCCCGGACCAGACGGTTCGACTGCCTGCAGTGGCTGCGCACTGGCAGGGGAGGGGCACGGCTGGGGGGGGTTGGGGGGGTTCTGGAGGGGTTCTGGAGGGGAGCCGGCGGGTGCCAGTGCCAGCGCTAGCGCCAGCAGACTGAGCCAGCAGCCAATCAGCGCTTAAGTGCACACCAGACTGGAGGCGTCGTCAGAGCATCCACCTCAGGGCATCTCAGAAGCGCAGAGCGTGCCGTGCAGGTGACCGACCTCTGTGCCGTGCAGGGCCCGCGCAGCCCTGGAGGCTGGAGGCTGGAGCCTAGCGCATAATCTCTAATATGCTCCGAGCCTCCGAGCCTGGGGGAGCTCTGCGTCAGGCAGGCTGCGGCGCTCCCTCGTTCTCGTCCTGCAGTCCTCTGCAGTCCCCTGCACTGTGCTGCGTTGTGCATGCATGACAACTGCTCTGGTGGGTGCGAGATGTCTGGCACGCGTGTGAGTGTGTGGGTGTGTGTGTGTCAACCAGACCAGACATTGGAGGCGCCGACCATACTTCTACCTCCTGAAGTGTAGCTCCGAGTCCTGAGTGAGTCCTGAGGAGGCTAGAGCTCCATAATCACATCGGCGGTGGCAGATGGGATGAATCAGATGATCGATGATCTTCACCTGCTCGCCTCAACCTGCCCCAGGCTTTCTTTCTCCTCCGCATCCCGCCCTGCTCGCTTCCACCACCGATCGCATTGCAATTCAATCCATCACCACACGCTCGCTGAACGGAGCCGGTGTTTGTTTAGAGAGAACCAAACACCACTCGTTGATCAACACGCAGCTCTCCGGTCGTCCACCCTCGTCGCGTGCTACGTCCGCAACTCGACGTGAGCGAGTACCATCGACTCGGCTCGACTTGATTCTCGAGTCTGGATCATCTATATTTGATCCAAACCTCAGTGCCCCTTTCACAGAACGCTTTCATCGCCGACTCGGCACTACATATGCCTTGAAACCGTTCCGCCTCGGCTTCAAGTATATACCGTCGGAATTTTCCTCGCCTTCTTCGTCTTCTCAAGACAACGTTTTTTCGACAGGCAACTGTTGAGGTGCACCAGACTGTCGTGGTCTATCATTACGGCACACACATTACGCGCAAGCTTTCCCCAACAAGCTTCTCCACGCCTCGGCCATTCATTCCAACCTGGCTTCTCACCGCCTGAAGCTTGTGATGAAGGTGGCTACATGCACCAAATTGGCGTGGTAGCGCCTGTTCCGTCATTTTCGGTTTCGTCTAGCTCTGCGTCGCATAGAGAGAAATTCAAAGAAAACAATAGGAAAGGAGAAGAAAGGAAAAGAAAGAAAGAAAGAAAGAAAAAGGAACTTACAACCTCCCATAATACCCGAGCTGCTTTTGGTGTTGCTCTTACTTCAAAATGTCCACAAACGGCACATCTCGCCCTCCTTCTCAGCTTGGGGAGTGGCCCTTGAATGAGACCACGGTCCCTTTCAGGGGCTCACGACCATCTGCTGAAGCTGTGGGACAAAATACTACTTCGATACAATCCCCAAGCGCTACGTCTAATTTTGCGAATGCACAAGATCAATTGTCACATCCTCCAGGTTCCATGTCGGGCTGGAACCCGGCCGCCTTGCTTCAACCTAGCCGTCGAGGCTTCAGTGCCACGGATTTGAGGAATCTGCCTTCTGGTCGGCCTCCTTCCACACACAGTCTGACCTCTTATGGCCATGGCCGAGCGTCGCCTGTCGTCAACGATCAGATGGTTTTCCAGTTTACAAGTGCCAGTGATACCTCTTCTTCAAATGGTCACGATCATGGCCCTTCAACGCCCACTCCACCAGACGGCGAACCTCTGGCTTCCGACGGCATGGGCATCTGGATCGAACGCATGAATAATGTGCAACACCGGTCCACTGTTCCTCACCCTAAGCGCCGCAAAACAGAAGACGCTCATGACTTTGCTGCTAAGACCAGCAATATGCCTGTTCGATCTAGTAGCGGCATGCTGGGCGGCTATGTTAAGGAAAAACTACAACAGACCAACGGCCAAGCCGTGCTTTCAACCGCACCCACGGTAGACTTGACTGACGGTAAGACAAGATTTCTCTTTTTTTTTAAAAAAAAATTAAAAAAAAAAACGGCTAGCTTGAAGCTGGACTCGCCATAAAATATCTGGTCTGTCACAGTCTGCTAATTTTGAACCCAGGAACCGATGACGAAGTCATGATCATAGATGACCCCAAGGACGAGGAAGTTTGCTATGGCATGGTCAAGACAAGTCTCAACTGTAGCAAAGTACCAGCCCCCAAACCTGGAATGCGAAGTCTATGGGGCCCGGGTTATAATCCTGGTATCAAGATAGTGCTCAAGCGACAGATTGGGGAGCGATCACTGAAAATTCAAGCGTGCGATCATACTCGTGAGATGATAGGACTTGTAGATCCTTCCAGTTCTGCGGCTCTGACTCCGCTGCTCGACACTAACATACGTTTAAGAACGGACTGCCGCATCCCGCCGCATCCAAAAAAGCCCGGGGAGGAACCAGGACAAGCGATATCTCGGTCCTACGAACTGGATATTGTCATGTATGGACCTCAGCGATACGTCAGAGCTGTCGGTGGTGTTCTGAGCAAGCATAATATGAGGCTCATAGCACCACATATGGTGCAGAAGGGTATCAAAGTGTGCAACCCTCATGTCTCTGAATGGCGCCCAGCGCCTCCCAAGGTGTATCCGACCAATGCCCAAGGTACTTATTCGAGCACCGTGAACCGAACGGTGGAAGAAATTCGGTCTGAAGTCATGGGTGTCTTTGACTCTCTCAAACGCAACGATGATCTCCCCTTGATGGACCCCGATGCGCGTATTGTAACACCACTGCTCCAGCATCAGAAACAGGGGTTGTACTTCATGGCTACGCGTGAGAAGCCGCTGCAGGAGCAACTCACTGAGAAGGGTATGGTATCGATCTGGCAGACAAAGGTGAATGTGCGGGGGGAAAGATCATATTTCAACGTTATTACAGGTGACGAGCAAAGAGCAGCGCCACCCGAGACTCGTGGTGGTATTCTTGCCGATATGATGGGCCTTGGCAAAACTTTGAGTATACTGTCCTTGGTGGCAAGCACATTAAGCGAGGCGAGAGGCTGGGAAAGTACTCCCATCGTCCAACGACCCCAAGTCGACTCCAAAACCTCGAGCAATGGCCCCTCTGCCTCGCAACCAACGTTTGAGCCAGCCGCAGTCACTCGTCATGTAAAAACAACCTTGATTATCTGCCCGTTGAGCACTATCACAAACTGGGAAGAACAGCTGAAACAACATTTGGCCCCTGATACCCTGTCGTATCACGTTTACCATGGAGCGAACCGTATCAAGGATGTCGATAGACTAGCTGAGTTCGACATAGTTATCAGCACATATGGCTCCGTCGCCAATGAGCTGGCGTCGCGACGCAAAGGCAAAGACGGCTTGTTTCCACTCGAACAGATTGGGTGGTTTAGAATCGTTCTTGACGAAGCCCATATGATCCGTGAACAGTCGACGCTGCAGTTCAAAGCCATGTGCCGCTTGCAAGCCGAACGACGCTGGGCGGTTACAGGAACACCAGTTCAAAACCGCTTAGACGATTTGGCAGCTTTGCTGAGCTTCCTGCGCCTTCATCCGTTCGATGATCGCTCCAAATTCAACCGCTACGTAGTCGAGCCATTCAAGGCATGTGATCCTGAAATTGTGCCCAAGCTTCGGGTCCTTGTTGATACCATCACTCTGCGTCGACTGAAGGATAAAATCAACTTGCCTAAGCGAGAAGACCTTGTTATCCGACTGGACTTTAGTCCCGAAGAGCGCTCCGTCTACGAAATGTTTGCACGAAACGCCCAGGACCGGGTCAAGATTCTGTCTGGCGTGAGCGTTGGAAAGGCCTTGGGGGGAAGCACTTATATCCACATCCTGAAGGCTATCCTACGACTTCGATTACTTTGCGCTCACGGCAAAGACCTACTCAACGACGGTGACTTGGCTGCCCTGCAAGGCATGTCAGCCGAATTAGCCATCAATATTGACGACGACGACGACGAAGATGGACCGGCTCTTTCACCTGCAAAGGCGCATGAAATGTTTGCCCTGATGCAAGATACCAATAACGACGCCTGCATTGAGTGCAGCAAGAAACTCTCGGCTGGCGAAGGCCAAAACCTTGAATCTGAACAACAACAGCAGCAGCAGCAGCAGCAGCAACAACAACAACAGGACGATGCTCTCGGCTACATGACGCCATGCTTCCACGTTATATGTCGAAATTGTTATGGAAATTACCTCGAGCGAGCTCGGCAGCTGCTCCGGCCCGGTATCTCCAGCGGACCATGTCCCGTGTGCGGCGCCCACGTTCGCGTTGAATTTATTGCTCTCCACCGCGACGATGTGGACGCCGAGCATGATGGACTTGCCAAAACCAAGGCGGCAAAGGGCACCAGCACCAAACGAATCGAAAACTACGAAGGACCACATACGAAGACCAAAGCACTTGTGGAGGATCTTCTCCGAAGCAAAGCGGCCAGCCAAGCCAACCCTTCGGAACCGCCCTTTAAGTCGGTCGTCTTCTCAGGCTGGACCTCTCACCTCGACCTGATTGAAGTCGCCCTCAACACCGCCAACATCGTCTTTGTCCGCCTAGACGGTAGCATGAGCCGCACCGCCCGCACTGCGGCCATGGCAAAGTTTCGTGAAGATGAAAAGGTAGAAGTCATTCTCGTTTCCATCATGGCTGGCGGTTTGGGTCTCAACCTTACGGCCGGCAACAACGTCTACGTCATGGAACCACAATACAACCCCGCGGCCGAAGCCCAGGCCATTGACCGCGTTCACCGTCTCGGACAGAAACGACCTGTCCGCACCGTGAGATATATTATGCGCGACAGTTTTGAAGAGAAGATGCTGCAGCTGCAAGAGAAGAAGATGAAGCTGGCTAGCTTGAGCATGGATGGTCAGAGCAAAGCATTGGATAAGGCCGATGCGGCGAGGCAAAAGTTGATGGATCTACGAAGCCTTTTCAAGTAGCTTCTTCTCTCTTCTTTGTATGATCCTTTCTATGATCTCCCCTTTTTATACAATTCCCCATCAACGATGTGACGAACGAAACGCAACGAAATAAAACGGCAAGAATGATATCTTAATTTTATCATCATCATCAGTGTTCCCTTCCCCTCATATCCCTGAGTTTTCTTTTCCATGAGTACCATTGTTCATATTCTTCTCCATCAAGTATAAACGCAAAATCAAAGACGTCTTTACTTTTTTTCTTTCATGACTTTTTTTGTTTTTATATCATTTCCCGAGGCGTTCAGGTCAAGCACATCTCGAGGTGGGGGCTCTTTGAAAGGGGTGATGAAATGGGGTGATGAAATGGGGTGATGCAATGGGGGATTCTTGCGCAGCGGATACTGCAACGAGTTTTTCCGTCTCAAGGTGGGATAGGAGCTGGGCGGCCAGACGTGCAGATGGGCTTCTTCTTCTTCTTCTTCTTTTTTTTTTTCTTTTAAACTCATGGAGTATACAGTAGAGGGACAGTATTTCTCATGCATATTTAGCTTTCGATATAGCGGAGACCTCTCACGAGGGGAAGGTTGAGGATATTTAATCGATTCGTCTCTTTTATTTCCTTGGCCGCCGCTATTCACGGTGTTTCGCAAGGTGTGGCTTTGGGAGTTGGGAGGGAATGAAGTCGGTTGTTGGCCGGATGGGCGGGTGAATAGATGCATGGGGCGTCAAGTGACCGGGTGGACTTGGGTTTTGAGACAGGCAGACACATATGTGTGCATATAGATACCTTTATCATGTTCAGTATATACATTCGTCCCATTTACGGTACGGACACTCCTTTTTGACAACATGAAGATGAAACTCGCACTTGTTGGCATCTTTTCTGTCTCTTCGGAATCATCTTATTTCTTGTGATGCCATCACGTCATGTTCATCACCTGACGAAACGTATCGACTTCCTCCAAAGGCCAAACAGCCCAAGTCTATACGGCCCTGGCACCAGACACCAGACACCACGACTCACGCATCCTCTTCCTGTCCCCTCCCCGCAAACTCAGTCCCCTGGTTCGCAGCGCTCAGCCTTGCACAGAGACTCAGCAAGACTACCGTCTCGGTGGCAGCATAGTGGTTGAGCGCATCCAGCAGAATCTGCAAGTGTCTGCCAAAGTTGTTCTCCCACTTCCTGATGATTTCCGATAGGTTCTTGAGGCGGGTCTCGGTGTCGACGACGCCATCTGCTGCCGCTGCTGTCGAGGTGGAGTCGTGATGCTGTGCTGCGCTGGATCCCCTCTGCGACGCACCCGCCGCCTGAAATCGCCTCCATTGATCGGCCGTCATGGTGTTGGGCTTGTTGGCGGCGGAGAGGTCCGGGTCGGCTTTTTCGAGCTCGCGCGTGAGCCAGTTTGTGTAGTGGGCGAATATGGTGCAGGTCTGCATCAGCTTGGAGTGGATCTGTTTGTACTTTTTGGTTAGAAATGAAGAAGAAGAAGAAGAAGAAGAGCAAGGAAACGATATCTATGTATATATAAATAAGGGAGCAGGGAAAGGAGTGTCAAAGGGTATGTAAACTGGAGTCTTCTTTTCTTTTTCTTCTTACCCGTAGAAGCTTGCTGTTCGTCAGCATACACTCCTTCAAGCACGTGTCAAGAAAATCAACATGATCCTGCATCAACTCATCCACCGTTCTTGCAGGTCGCCCTCCAGACTGCACGTGTGCATCATCACCCCCATCAACCCCCCCTTCCTGGGTCTTGGTGCTCAGGCGCGACATGAATTTGGTCCAATTGGGCTCGATGACCTCGGACGTGCAGAAATACAGCAGCTGTTGCACAAAGACAAGCATTCGGGCTCGCAGGGTCCAGGCCCGGCGCTTCCAGATCTCCAAGCCGCGGTTGGGTCCCTTGTGCGCCCAGGCGATGCCTCGCGTCTGCGTCTGCCACGTCGTGGACAGTTGGGATTCCAAGAACCGCAGCGAGAGCAGGTAGCGAAACAGGGCTTGGTACCGCCACACGGTGCGCCTGCTGATGACGAGGGAGACGGGGAAGGGGACCGAGTAGTCGAGCTGCAGGGAGGTGAAGCCCGTGGCGTTCTTGTCGTTCTCGGCGGGCTGGTTGGATAGTGGCTGGAGGGCTTCCCCTTGCTCGATTCCGGTGATGTTGACGACTCGTTGCAGCGACTTGATGAGCGTGACGTCGTTCATCTCGACGCGTACGTCTTCTTTGAAGGCATCTAGCGAGACGATGCTGCCGGGCTGACGCAAGACTAAATCCAGTAGAGACTGCAGCTTGTTCGTGTTGACGCTTTTGATTGGTTTTCGCAGCTCCGACGCGCCGAGTTCCAGGAAGTAAGAGAAGTAATCCGACGGGTCGAGGAAGAAGTAATGTTTGAGGGATTGGAGCCGTGCAGGCAGAGCGTGTGTTGTAAGGAGCAGTTGCATCAACGAGGCGTTGGCATGGGCATATGCGTGATTCACGTTTTCCAGGAAGCGAGGGTCGTCAAAGGTCGTCGGAACATCCGAGGCCACTTTGGTCACGTCGACGCCGCCGCATTCGCGAACCACGTTGAGATACTTGCCGGCCAGCAGCACCTTTTCCTTGACGCCTTCGAGCTGCGGCGGGACGTCCTTGTCGCGAATCGTGTACCTGCGATCCCAGTAGTCGTCTGTGTAATCTTGTTTCAGCTGCTCTCGACCAATGCTCTTTCGTTCTTCAATGAGAAATTCGCAGTGCCTGTCCTTGATGCTTCCGTGATGCAGCCATTCGTTCAGCATCACCATGTACGGACGGCTGGCATCGCGCAACAAGGACGTGAGCAAGGCTCGAGCAGCTGGGTCTCCCGACATGGTTTGCAGACGGCGCGTCACCAGGCCGAGGACAACTCCGCCCTTACAGATTTTCTTGCTGGCCATGTTGCCGGGTAGCAAATCACCGCCCTCTCTAAGCCGCTCGATGATGTCGTCTGGGTTTTCAATTTCAACATCCTCTTCTTCATCGCTTTCATCGTCAAGGATGCCATTCTTCTTCAGCAGCTCGTGCGCGAGCAGGTAAAGCTGATGCATCATTTGGCTTGTGGATATGGTGTGAAGGTTGAGCACATGGACCGTGAAGGAGTCGCTCGTGAGGAACTGGGTTTCCAGCTGCGCAATCAGGATGAGATAATCTTGGAGGAACTTGCGGATGGAAGCGCACAGCGCGTGGTTGACGGCCCCAAATTCAGCTCGGCTTTGTATGTCGACAAACGCCTCCAGGGCAGCATAGTACGTGGCCATCTTGAGCATAGACTGCGCCAGATCTGCTAGACTTGGGTCTAGCCCAGCCAATATCCTGAAGCTGGGTCCCGTAAGACGGTCCCTCTCCTCGGTGGGATCGTATCCCTTGGCATATCGGACGTATTGACCCTCGTAGCCCATGAAGACGAAGAGAAGATCTTCCACAATCACGGCTTCTTGTACTTCCAAGCTCAGTTCGCTCAGAGGTCTCGGCTGCGGTGCCTGCGGAACGGTTGACGCAACCGGAGGTATCGAAACCCGAGATGCTAAGGGAGCCGAGGTGTGCGGCAACAAGGTTACTTCGGGATTCCACGGTACTATGAGAATGTGAGTATTTCTGGTGCTTTTTCGCTGATTTTATTTTTATTTTTCATGCCAGCGCCAGCGCCAGCGCAAGCACCAGCCTCCAAATCGTACCTTGGGCGGGATCAGACACAGAATCTCTTGGTCGAAACTCGACCGACTTCTGCCGCCTTACATCTCCATCCCGTTTCTCGGCGGTGCCACTCCGTCGACGTTGTTTCTCCGGACTAGACGTTCTCCTCAATATTTTGTCCACGTGCGCCTCGAACGTCCGCTCCGTCACCCGTCGCTCTTCATATCGTCTCTCTCCGGTAGTGACGGATCGACTGACGAGCCTCGGGTTCCCTGACGCGGACCTCTTATGTTGCATTCCGGGATGTTCTTGTGACTCGGGATTGAATGCAGCATCTGCGGACGAGCGGACGCGCTCCTCGGCATAGCTGCTGTAGCGAGCGCCCGACGCTCTTGGTGCCCCCGATGCCATACTCGCGGGCTACATCTGAAGGCCCGCGGTCTATAGCAGGTCACGATGCATGCAAGACGGCGTAGGGACGAGGGACGGCGAGGGCCAAATGGGCCTGAGAAGCGAGCGCAGACTAATGGCGCCAGAAGAGCGTTGCGAAAAATCAAAATATGTCGTGGGTGTGCGAGGATGAATCCGAGCTATCGGCGCTTGTCGTGTATGGCGGCGGAACGGACGTCGTTGCAGCTCATGGAGCTCCTCGAGGCTGCGAGTGCTTGCTTCATGTGCTTCTTCACTTGATGTGAGGCTACATCTAAGCTCCCGCCCACACTCACTCAACCGTGACGTGGGGCTCGCTCAACGGTGAAACCGCGACAGCCGTCAGGCACGCCGCACGCTGACCAGACGCGTTGTGGTGCCGGGTGGAGGCGTGTGTCTGGGTTCCGGATAAACCCTCGCCCCGCCACCATCGAAGCCGCGTATCGATGCTGCGACTTGACGACGGACGGCATGGCTGGCGGGCTGGCTGGCTGGTTTAGCTGCGTCGTCCCAATGCCTGCCTAGCGCTTGCCCATGCCAACTTGACGCTCAATGCTGTGCACTCCACCACTCCACCACCTCCGGAAGCTCTATCAAGCTCCAGGCAACCAGCTAACATCACCACCAACAACCCGACCTCACGAACAGACACGATTGTTCCGCCACCATCATCAACAGAGAATCCTTCTTCAGACCGTATCTCCCGATAACTTCATTCGCCATTGCTTCCCACCCAAAGCAGGTGGCCAAGCAAGCCTTCGGTATTTAAAGAAGCAAAGAACAACGGCACTCTAGGCCGATACACTCCTCTCACAAACCGCCCAACATGTTCATGGCACGATCAGAATACGGTACGCAGACCACCACCCGGCTTTGTTCCACGGATTGAAACACAGGGTTCTTTCTTTGTTTCAAAAGAAGCAGGACTTGTATATAAAACTAAAAACTAAAAAAAAAAAAAACTAACACAATAAACTCCTTCCAGACCGAGGCATCAACACCTTCTCCCCCGAAGGCCGTCTCTTCCAAGTCGAATACTCCCTCGAGGCCATCAAGCTCGGCTCCACGGCCATCGGCGTAGCCACCTCAGAAGGCGTCATCCTCGGTGTCGAAAAACGAGTTACATCCACCCTCCTCGAGACGTCATCCGTCGAGAAAATCGTCGAAATCGACCGCCACATTGGCTGCGCCATGTCAGGCCTCCAGGCCGACGCCCGGTCCATGGTCGAGCACGCCCGCGTCGAGTGCCAGAGCCACGCCTTCAACTACAACGAACCCCTGGGCGTCGAGAGCTGCACGCAGGCTATTTGTGATTTGGCGTTGCGCTTCGGCGAAGGTGCCGACGGGGAGGAGACCATCATGAGCAGGCCCTTTGGTGTGGCTCTGCTGATTGCTGGCTTCGACGAGCAAGGTCCCCAACTATTCCACGCCGAACCCAGTGGCACGTTTTATCGATATGATGCAAAGGCCATTGGCTCTGGCTCGGAAGGTGCTCAGGCTGAGCTGCAGAACGAATATCACAAGGCAAGTCTCTCTTTCTCCCCCCCCCCCTCTCCCCTCTCTCTCTCTTTCTCCCCTCTCTCTCTCTCTCCCCCCCCCCCCCCCCCCCCCCCTTCTCCCCTCTCTCTCTCTTTCCCCTTGTTCTTTGGCCGAATCACAGAGTCTGACTCCTATATAGTCTCTTACAATTACAGATGCCGAGACTTTGGTTCTCAAGACACTCAAGCAGGTCATGGAGGAGAAGCTGGATGCCAAAAATGTCCAGCTGGCCAGTGTGACCAAAGAAAAGGGCTTCAGAATATACACAGATGACGAGATGGCGGCTGTAGTAGAGAGGCTGCCTGCCAACTAAGCTAAGTCGGCAACTATCTGTGACAAGTCGAGTTTTTAGGCAAATAGACATGGAGCACTGAGCTGGCAAAAACATTCGCCCACATCCATTCATGGTACACATCTGCATCATGTTATGATATGTATCATTAATTTAAGGGCTTGCCACGTGATGGCGTCAAATACTATTACTTTCCATCATATCCTTAGCTTCATACCCTCTTGATATGCGCGCTTCTATCTCTATTTTTCTTCACCCTCGCTTGCCGGTCATACAAATTGCATTGATCCGAGCAGAGTGACGGATAACGTAAATCGCCCAATACATAACATCAGCCTAATGGCTGGCACCCTACGATTATGGGAACAATCAGACGTCGACTCTTGACGTTTTCCTTTCCACTTGCAGCCGCCATCTTTTCTCTTTTCTCACAAGCTCAGCTCAGCCCTGCTCAATTATAATCTATTTCGCTGCTTCATGAGTCTTCTTGAAGGTCCAGCACTTCCAGGTCTGTTTCAACACCCAGCAATCCTAAAGCAAAGTTAGTTTGCTCCGATTGGCGCAGGACGAGTCTTCTATCCTCTGTTTTTTCGAGTTCTCGAAGTCTCTGGTCCAGTTTGCGCGGGTTCATCCATACGGATATAGGCACATCATCCAAGTGTTGCGGCCTTCTATACTGAGGCCCATGACCTAGCTGCGCCA
Source organism: Claviceps maximensis (assembly GCA_018360255.1). Classification (NCBI taxonomy): domain Eukaryota; kingdom Fungi; phylum Ascomycota; class Sordariomycetes; order Hypocreales; family Clavicipitaceae; genus Claviceps; species Claviceps maximensis. The sequence goes on from SRPZ01000033.1 coordinate 167,617, forward strand.
CCTTGATCCACGCCGATTCGCATCCTATGGCAATCTTTCTTGCCGTTTGCCACCCGGTAAGTCGGGCAATATCAAACACACGTTGGATGACCCAGCAACGTTGGTTGTTGTCTTGAAGCTGCCCGAGCATGTCTAGTTAGCGAAGCCAACCCGATCCTGATCCCTCGGAATTATCAGCTCTTACCTGAACTGCTGCTACAAATAAGCAGAAGGAACTTTCAATGAGAGCCGCCGCAAGAGTAGTGCTGATGTCCTTTTTATTGGATAAGTCATCCGTGAGTCCGGCCGCAATTCGTCCAATCTGAATGGCGTATCCAGCAGTTGACGGCGCTGCCATTCCAGCTGCCTGCATAGCTGCCGGCGGCATATTTGGACGGCTCCTATAAAGATGGATAAGGCCCATGTAATAGTTCATCCATATCCCGGCTACCGAGTAAGTGCGATACTGCAGAGCAGTGCCAAAGGGAGTGTCTTTTCGATCCGCATATTCACTGTTCAAATGCTTGAATCGCGAGTCCAAATGACTTTCGAATGTTTCAAAGGCTTGACGGATACCTTCCCATTCCTGTTCTGCCATTTCATTACTCTCGGGGCTTGCTGAATCTTCGGGCGAGTCTGATTCATCGGAATATGTTACGGAAGCAGCAAAACCCATTGGGGCGTGAAACCTGCCCAGAGTAGGTACTATTCCTGGAAACTGCGACGGCGACGATCCACCTTTAAAGGATCCGCCACCCTTTGATCGAAATGCCTTTCTTTTCCTGGACAAATCTTTTGACGCAAAGCTTGCCAGTCGGCCAAGCAGTAAAATTAAATGATCATAGGTTCCATAGCTGTCGTGACTTTTGTCAGTCACTGAACACACACATGTAAGAAAAAAGAAAAAAGAAGAGAGGGGGGGGGCAGGACTGTCGCAGTTGGGCTTCCTGCAACGACTCCATGTCTTACATGGCACTAATACTGGATAGCGGTGCTCGAGGCGGACATTGTGTCCATTCTTCGTACTCCATGCTGAGATCGTATTAGCTTTTAACTCTTCAATAGTGAATAGTATACTTACAAGAGCTTAGTTCCTCCAAGCATGCTCTGATATACATCCATTTTAGCATACCACCAGAAAAGGTCTCGCAGGATATCGTAATTTTCTATGTCCTTGTCGGTGGTCCACAAACACTCTTCGTCTAGGAGTTGTCCATCTTGCAGCCCATAGTCCTCAGCGATGACCCGACCACCAGTTATTGAGCTTAGCAGGCCATAATCGAGGTCCATGGGATCTCTTTTGGGACCAATCGTCTTTGGGTCGGCTAATGGACTGGGAAAGTGCCTCATGCGTTTCACTGGAAGACATATTCGTGACATTTGCCTGAGGGGAATTTGTCTGAACAGGAGCCTTCCACCCAAGAGATGATTGCACCACTTGGTGTGGTCCGACGACCACACTTCGAAATAAGCCAACATCAAAGTTGTTGCGACAGTGGTTGGTTTAGTGTTACGCACCGGTGTGCTAACATTTCTCGCATTTCGACGAATAGAACAATGGTAGTGCCGCAGGGCTGCAGTTGCCGGCGTATTCTGTAGCGTGGCGATTTGAAGACTTGCGACTGCCATGATGGCATGGAATAGGCCAGGGTGGTGGAAGGAAAGCAATGGAAACGTCTCTTTTTTTTTTTCCTCGCGCCGTTAGCAAAACGGATGCTTGATACCCCTGATAGATGTAATATTTCAGACAACGAGAGAGTGTGGCAGAGAGAAGATGAACTTACGACTCCAAAGGTTATTATCAAGAGTCGCATCCCCATCGAACCTGGCTCCTGTTGCGAGCGAGGTGGGATCCCTTTCATACAACGACATTGTGGGCCCGGTTACATTGACGAAATGCATGAAAATGGTTTGCATATCATGCCGCCGCAGTTCGGAGGTTTGCGCGTAGTCCATATACTCCGAAAGAGCATAATTGTGCGCGAAAGCCGAAAAAGTTCTAACTTCTGCGCCCTCTCGAGTATACGGGCGCAGCAGGTCCCCGTGGTAACGCACGCTGAGAGACTTCGCATCGGGCCGCTCGTCGTCGGACTCATCCATAAATATCTCATCTTCCGGAATGGCTTCTTCAAGCTGCGTTGAGCTGTGTTGCCGAGAGAAATCAGATTGCGACAGATCATAGTCAAAACAATCGTCAAATCGGTCGCCGCTGGAAGATTGGTCGTTTTCATCAAGACCAGAAGATGCTGCTTCTCTTGCAGATGTCGCATGGTAATTGTGTTTAAGAGAAGCACCTGGTCCCAAAAGAGGATTTGGCATGGGGACGGATCCTTGGTTCGAGATGAAGGGCGACTGTGATGAGTGAAGAGGTTGTGCATACTGAAAGGAAAACGATATAGGCTGCCTATAAGCTGAGTTAAAAGGCGCTGGTCGAGGAGCTATGGGTTGCAACGAGGCCTGAGCCGAGTTTTGATTCGAGTGACTCCCCATGACACCGCCATGATTCCGCGCCCCAGGCGGATACACTGCTGGTCCAAAATGGCTGTGATGCGTTCCCGGATGAGCCGGGTCCTTGAAGATTACCCGCTGGGTGTATCCTTCGCACGGGCGTTTAGATTTGATGCAATTCTTGCATCTCGGTTTAGTTTCGTCACATTTGATACGCCGCTTCCGGCATGCTGTCAACATTGGTTCGTCAGTTTAGACAAAATAAAAGTGCAGGAATTGTCGAAAAATGCATTCAGAGGTGTTTCCTTACTCAAGCAGCCCGTCTTGGTTCTTTTCTTGACCGCGGGTTTCTTTCCCTTCCCATCGTCTTCGATACCGGTGGTGAGCTGTCGATCTGCAGCAGAACCTGGCTGAGTTTGCCTGCCTTCGGATTGCATTATGCCGCCGCTCGCTATCAAAAACGGCCTGGAGTATATGGAAGAAAAATGTCGTTGAATAAGATGCAGAATGTGCCACCGTGTGTGCTCTTACATGGTGCGAGTCTCCATAAAGGCGGCAAATACTTTCCCAGGCTCTTGTTTCCGTCAATTGTCCAGGTAGACCTTGCCCGTGTACACGATTTAATCTTCGAGGCTCACTGAGCTTCGAGTTGAATAAGTGAGCAGGTCTGGCGAAGGCGAAGAGGTTTTGGTGGGCTTCCTATTGGAAACCACAGACAAGGGATTTGCGTATGTACTGAGCCAGCAAAGAAAAAGGAAGGAGAGGAAATATTAGAAGATCAAAGAAGGTACAAGAAGTTAGGAGAGTTTGAGCTTCGAGGAAAAGAAGCGCTGGAAAGCGTGAAACGCAGTTTGTGTAACACTAGAGCAAATGGACAGAAGGGCGGTAGGTCCCCGGAGATGGAGATGTCTTGTAGCGTGATATCAGAAATGAAGAGACTCGGAGGCGATACAAGTGCTTGCCATGTATTGAAAAGATGGTTTTTGAGAGAAAAAAAGCATGGCCGGCTGCGCTTGGCCTGCCGAGATAGATGGTCCCTCTTTCTTCCCTCCGCAGGTGCTATCAGTGGGAAGGTGGCACGCGGTTTGGCTGTATGCTGTATGCTGTATGGCAAGCGGCAGAGCGTTCAATCTTTCGGATTGAGCGTGGCTGTGATGCTGAGAGAATGCACGGCGTCCAATGGCATGGTGAAGTCTTGATGAGAGGCACACCTGGCGCTTTGGCAGAGAGAGAGCTTTGCAGCAGCCTCGTGTATTAGCGGATTAGAGTGGTGTTGGCTGTTGTTCAGGTCGAGAGCATGTTGAGTCGGCAGACTCGACCCAGCAGATGTTTGCGTGGTGGTAAGGCATATGCTGAAGAAGGAATGACGGACGGGAAACAGGCGCGGTGCGGATGGGGTTGTTGACCAAGCTGCAAGTGTAGAAGGCACATCAAGCTACGATGGGAGTTGACGCAGCCTTCGAGGAGGATTGGGCCGACGAGAGCGACGAGGGCGATGCATGGCATGGCACACGAGGCGGCCGATGTGGCTGGTCATGACATCTGAAGCCTACCTACCTGCCTAGAGGTAGGTAGGTACCTACATGATGCACAAGGCACAAGGCAAGTTGCTGGGTGTGCAGGTACGTACCCAAGAGCTTCAATGTGTCCCAGTGCAGCAGGTACCTGCTGGACGGTAGGGGTTGCGCCGGGCAAATGTGGGCAGTTGTAACTTGTTGTGGCCAGTTGCGGGCAGTTGCGGACAGGTAAGGTAGGCAGGGCAGGGTAGGCAGGGCAGGGTAGGCATGGTAGGCGTTCTGCAGTGCGCCATGTGAAGAGTAGTTCCGAACACTGAGACTCTGGACACCAGAATTACCTGCCTACCTAGTACCTGCCACCTACCTCCCTCCCTGCCTGCCTGCCCGCCGACCTATTGTATGTACGTTATTACGCCGGTAGGTACCTACCTATGTGGCCAAATATTCGGAATTGCCTGAACCCACCAGACTGCACCAGGTAGTCTGATGGGACGCAGGGACGCAGGGACGCAGTGACGCAGGGACACAGGGACACAGGGACGCACCGGCGGACCAGACCGCGCAGCAGGGGCCAATATTGAACTAGACGGCGGCAGCCAACCAGTCGACAGCAGCTACATGTAATCATGGCGCCAAGTCGAGTCTGGACTGGTGCGTGTGCGTGTGCGTGTGCGTGTGCGTGTGCGTGTGCGTGCATCTGCATCTGCATCTGCATCTGCATCTATCTGCCTTTAGTCTCGACTGACTGTCAACGTTCACAGTGTTGCCTTCCACTACCACGCAAAGATGCAGGCGGGTGGGTACCAGAAGTCTGCTAACCCCGGCCGGGTTCGGTCTGGCACTTGCATGTGGACTCGACGGACCCAATGGCACTGTCGCTGCCACTGCAGTGCATGGCCGCGTACAACAGCGGACCAGCACCGGGCTGCCGGACCAGACCAGACGTCTCTGATTGCATGTGCTGTCTGCCATGTCCCGGCCTGCCTGCGCACCTTGGATGGCCGGATTAGACGACCACACGACAAAGAGAACATTGCGCAGTCACGCACGGGAATTCCATCGCACGACCGACCCCGACACCGCATCTCTGAGTAGGGCCTGCTTCCAGGCCGCGGCTCTGCTGCTCCGCACCTCTGTGGCACGTCCATGCGCCGTTCACACGCCATCAACGCCGTACAGCCTGGCACCACCGCCTGCCTTGAGCTTTGCCAGGGATGTTACCCTCTGGTCCCCCATCTCATGCCATCAATCATCATCCACCCATCCACCCATCCACCTCTGGCATCTGGTCATCTCGCTCGTCGCCCGTCTCTCTCTCTCGTGACACATCACAAGCACCGGTTCCTTGTCTGAGCGCCTTTTCGTGCTAGAGAGCTGTCAGGTGTCAATCCATGTAAGTGGAGTCTGGCGGTACGGTACCATGGTCAATTCATCTTCACGCACAAACATTGTCTTTTTTTTTTTCTTTTTTTTTCTTTTTTTTTGTTTCTTCTTTTCCCCAGTTGGAATTTTCATTCGCCGTCTGAGAACGCGCAGGTTTGCCGACTCGCCGCTGCTGTCGCAGTCCAGGTCCACGGTCGGTCGCGCTCCGCTCAGACCAACAACTGCAACCATGACAATCATGAGCAGCGCGCCATTAGCGTCAGCGTTCGCATATAATTCGCATATAATACAGTATTTGCGCTACCCAAATCTCGCGCGAGGCTTCCGAGCACTCCACACCGGGTTGCGCTTGACTGACCCTACTTCCCAACTGGTACAGCTTAAGCAGGGAACTGTGGGAAAGGGGACCGGGGGTAGGCGGGGGGTGCAGAGAGGGGGCGCGCCCGCCAGGGATAGAAAGTGGACAAGGACCAGCGAGGTTATGGCAAGCCAGAGAGAGAGAGAGACAAGATGCTCCATCATGCATGAGCTCCTTCGTCATCACCCAGCCCAACCTTGTGTACCTCAAGTTCCGTACCAAAGCCAGTGGTCTCATTGCACTGCAAAATTGACACGGCGCCACGTAAACGAAAGCCGTGCGATGTCGATTTGAAGGCATCATGCCGTTGAGGCGTCCGATGCTGCCAATGGCAGTCTAACGTCTAACGCGGTATGCTCAGATCACTCGGCACATGGACGCCGAGAAACCTGCGAGAACATTGCCGATGTGACTCCATATGGAAAACCTGTGAGACAAGAGCACGGAAGGACGCCCAGCAGCGAGAGATCAGCAGCCCGGCGATACATACAAGCCACGGTCCTGCGTCTCGATGTGCCTGCCGTGCTGAACCATGGCAATCCAAATGCCGGGACTGCATGGTTCCTTTTCAGAAACAGCACGCCTGGTATCACGGAGCGTCCCTTGTCCATCCATGCTGAGTGAAGTATCGGTCTCCAGGCTGTCTTTCTAGCCTAGGACGACGCGGCTCAAAGCCGTCCTATTTGCAGTCGACCGAATGGAGCAAATCGTCCGAGAAGTATGCACTGAGGATATACTCATTGGAACATGACAGGCAAATGCACTGCCGCCGAGATGGACAACGAGAAGTTGCTGTAACAAGGTGGTTGAGAAGAGTCGTCATTTTGTGGTCTGTTGGGTCGGGATGTACAGCAGGGCAGGCATAACACCTTTTTGGATCTCCAATGCATGTTTTTTTCAGTCGGTTTCAGATACCGTGCGCTCGGGCACGAGGTATCGAGTGCATTTCGCGATAGGCGGCCAGGAAGGAGCATTGGGCCAGGAAGGAGCATTGGAGGAGGAAACCCTGTAGGGCCGGCCATATTCTCTGTATTGTTTTGGAACTCAGCACAGACAAGAGCCGCCCGTGACGAATCCTGGGATGACGAGGCTCGTGCCATCATCTGCGAGCCAGAGGGTTAGTAATTAAGATGCCGGCATGTAACCCAAGTTTCGTGATTATTAAGTATGAAGTGTTTCCTCCATCTGTTGACCCTCCTCTGCCTTGATCCCTCCGGGAACAAGCGCCGCCCCCGCCTGCAC
>SRPZ01000330.1:0-30550 GCA_018360255.1 Claviceps maximensis
TTATTATTATTATTATTATTATTACCCTATAGTGCATTATAGTGCATTAGTTATACACTATAGTAACTCTTTTAGAGGTAGTAGGTTTAATTTCTATATAGAGTATAGTTTTTCTTAGTATATTATATAAAGTATACTAAGAAAGTCTAAACCTTAATTAGCTAAAAAAAAGTAATATTATTTTATTTAGTTAATTAATACTTAATAAGTATAAAAAAAAGTAAGTTTAGTTTCTTTACTTTTTTTTACTTATTAAGTAATATAAATTAGCTACTTTTATATTATAAATAAGTAGAACTACCCCCTAGTTTTTAGGCTATAAAGCTAGTTTGTAGCTATAATTACTAGAAAAATTAATAAAATTAGAATAAAAGTAAGAAATAAAAGAGTTATTATTAGACTATAAGGTATAAAGTAATTAAAGAAAACCTAGATTTTATAAGAAAAAAAGCAGGGCTTAAAGTAGTTAATATATATATATATATATATATATTTAGTAAGGTTTTTTATTTTATTAAGTAACTAACTAATTAGCTAGCTAGCTAGCTAATTAGTAACTTAATAAGGTTTTCCTTAATTAAATAAAATTTAGGAGCAGAGGTTCTAGATATAGCTAAGCATAAATTGCTTAGATAGCTAGTGTAATAAATATAATAAAATAAGAAAGCTCCTTCTCTTTACTAATAAGACCTTTACTTTAATATACTTAGGACTTTATATATACCCTAAGGTTATATAACCTATTATTACTATAGCTTTATTTAGGCTTTAGCTTAAATCTAAGTATTAAACTTAAATTTATTATATAGCCTCTCTTTTACCCTTATCTCTATATTAGTTAAGGTTTAGAATAAGCCTATAGAACTTTATAAACTAATTTAAGATAACTCTCTAATTTATAAATACTATATACTTATATAGTTTTAGTTAATAAAAGTAAACTAATATAAAATTTACTATTATAAGTATAAGTATTATAGGTATATAATAATAATAATAATAATAATATAATACTCTAAATAGGCTACTAGCTAGCCTAATATCTAGTACCTCTACTACTTAAACTATATAAAAAAGCCCTAGTATTAGGGGAAAAACCTATATACTACTATAATATTTATATACTAGAGCTACTAAGGCTCTATAGTTAGTATTAATTATAAAAAAAAGATATACTATTAGCTAAATATAGCTAGTATTATTAAAGAAATATAGTAATATATTTTTAAAGTATAAGTAAGAATTATTTAAGCTTAAATAGCTTAGTTAGTTATTATATTATTATTATAAAGGCCCTATAGTTTTAACCTAAGATTAGTTATAAAATCTAGCTATAGTAATTATTATAATAGCTATATAAACTATTAATAACTACTTAATAGTTATATAAAAAAAAAGTATTATAAAAAAGTTATTTTTTTTAATAAGAACCTTTTTTATTTTTTATTTTTTATAATCTTTTTATAAATATAAGTATATTTTAATTTTCTTCTTATTATATTATTATATTAGCTTTAGTTTAATAATATACTAAAGAATAAATAATAAAATTATAATATTATAAAAATTACTATAAAAAACTAATAAGTTTTAAAATAAAAAAATATAAGTATTATTTTATATTAATTTAGTATTATTATTAATTTACTAATAGCTTAGTTTTATATATACTTAGCTATATACTTTTTACTTTATTTATACTAAAAATATATATAAGTTATACTGTAATACTTAAGGTAAAATACTTAATATAAACTTATTTTAACTCTATTATTAATAAATATAAATATTAAAAGTTCTTATTATAAGTATACTATAGCTAAAAAGCTATATTATAAAGTAAGTTAGATTTAAGTTAGGATTATTATAATAGCTAATTATATATAACTATATAACCTATTAATTTACTAAAATAAAGTAAAAACTATACTTAATTATTAAAATTATAAAGCTATAAAGAAAAATATTAATATAAGTATAATATAGAACTATATTAATATTAGTATAGTATTAATTTAAAGTAAGAAACTATATATAATACTACTTAAAAAGTAATAAAGTATAGAATTAATAAAACCTTTAATATAATTAAAAAAGTAAGTATATTATTATAAGTCTATAGTAATAATAATATAAAAATATTAGCTATTTAAACTAAAATATTACTATAGCTTATATATATTACTAATACTTTAAAAAAATAATTAAGCTTTATAAATAGCCTATAATATTTTTATAAAGCTAGTATATTATTATTATAGTACTCTAGATAGGCTACTAACTAGCCTAATGTCTAGTACCTTAGCTACTTAAACTATATAGAAAAAACCCTAGTATAGGGGGGAAAACCTATATACTACTATAATATTTATATACTAGGGCTATTAAGGCTCTATAATTAGTATTTATTATAAGAAAAAATATATTACTAGCTAAATATAGCTAGTATTACTAAAGAAGTATAGTAATATTTTCCTAGGGTATAAGTAAGGATTATTTAGGCCTAAGTAGCTTAGTTAGTTACTATATTACTATTATAAAGGCCCTATAGTTCTAACCTAGGGCTAATTATAAGGTCTAGCTATAGTAACTATTATAGTAGCTATATAAATTATTAATAGCTACTTAGTAGTTATATAAAAAAAGGGAGGGGAAAAAGTATTATAAAAAGGTTATTTTTTTTTAATAAAAACCTTTTTTCTTTCTTTTTCTTTATAATTTTTTTATAAATATAAATATACCCTTAATTCCCTTTTTACTATATTACTATATTAGCTTTAGTTTAATAATATACTAAAGAATAAATAAGAAAAATTATAATACTATAAAAATTACTATAAAAAATAAATAAATCTTAAGCTAATAAAAAAAGTATAAGTACTACTTTTATATTAATTTAGTATTACTACTAATTTATTAATAGCTTAGTTTTATATATACCTAGCTATATACTCCTTACTTTATTTATACTAAAAATATATATAAATTATACTATAATACTTAAAATAAAAAGCTTAGTATAAACTTACTATAGTTTTATTACTAATTAATATAAGTATTAAGGGTTTTTACTATAAGTATACTATAGCTAAAAAGCTATATTATAAGGTAAGTTAAGTCTAAGCTAGTATTACTATAATAGCTAATTAATATATAGCTATATAATGTATTTACTTATTAAAATAAAGTAAAAGATATTCTTAATTACTAGAATTATAAAGCTATAGAGAAAGATATTAATATAAGTATAATATAGAACTAAGTTAGTATTTATATAGTATTAATTTAAAGTAAAAAACTATATATAATATTACTTAAAAAATAGTAAAGTATAGAATTAATAAAACCCTTAATATAATTAAAAAAGTAAGTATATTATTATAAGTTTATAGTAATAATAATATAAAGATATTAGCTATTTAGACTAAAATACTATTATAGCTTATATATATTATAAATACCTTAAAGAAAAATAATTATATTTTATAAGTTACTTATAGTATTACTATAGTATTAATATAGAATACTAATAATAATATAAGTTATAAGTAGTAAAAAGTAAAAGAACTTAATAATAATAATATTAATAAAGAAATAAGGGCTAAGTTAAAGAAAGTAAAGTAAATAATAAAGTAATAATAGTATTATTATAGCTATAATATAAAGCTATAAGTTTATAGTTTTATTTTTATTATAATAAATTAATTACTTTTAATACTTAATTATTATTTATATAACTATTATAACTCTATACTAGTATTAGTATAGCTATTACCCTTATACTTTATATAATTATTTCTATAATATTTTTTACTTATTTAGTTTTTAATATATAAGCTAGTAAAAACTACTAAAGGTAGCTAATTTTAAGGAATTACTTTATAAGGGTTATTATAAATTATTTAGAATTAAGTATTATATAAATATTATAGTAGTTTTAAAGTAAGAATAGGCCTATTATAATAAAATAAAAGTAGTTATACTTTTTATATTTAAGAATAATATAATAGTAGTCTTTATTATTAGCTTAGTATTAGTACTATAATAAGTTTACTTTAGGGATATTATAGTAGTAAAGGTAGGAATTTAGGCTAATATACTTAGTATATAACTAAGTAAGGGTAGAGGACTTATACTTGCTTAGGCCTATATAGAGTTTAATAACCTTAGCTATAGTGGTGAAATTTGGCTTATGCTCAGCCGCTGTGCGATTGCATAAAGCTAGTATAGAATACTAATAATAATATAAATTATAAATAGCTAAAAATAAAAGAACTTAATAATAATAATATTAATAATAAGCTAAAAGCTAAGTTAAAAAGAGTAAATAAAATAATAAAGTAATATTAGTATTATTATAGTTATAATATAAGCTATAGATTTATAGTTTTATATTTACTATAATAAATTAATTACTTTTAGTATTTATTTATTATTTATATAACTACTATAACTTTATACTAATATTATAGCTATTATTTTTATACTTTATATAATTATTTTTATAATATTCTTTATTTATTTAATTTCTAATATATAAAATAGTAAAAACTACTTAAAGTAACTAGTTTTAAGAAACTACTTTATAAGAATTACTATAGTTTATTTAAAATTAAATACTATATAAATATTATAATAATTTTAAAGTAAAAATAAGCTTATTATAATAAAATAAAAATAATTATACTTTTTATATTTAAAAATAATATAATAATACTTTTTATTATTAGCTTAATATTAGTATTATAATAAGTTTACTTTAAAGATATTATAGTAATAAAAAAAAAGTTTAAGCTAATATACTTAGTATATAATTAAGTAAAAGTAAAAAACTTATACTTATTAAAGCCTATATAAAGTATAATAATTTTAGCTATAGTATTAAAATTTAGCTTATACTTAGCTATTATATAATTATAATAATTATAATATATATATATTTTAGTTTTATTTTTATACTACTTATTTTTTTTATTTTAAAGCTAAAGCTTATATTAATAACTATTTATTATAAGATTTAAGGAATTCATTTAAAAATAATATATAATTAAAGTAATTATTATTTTAAGGTAGGTATTTATAATAATTATATAAATACTAATATAAATAAGCTATTATTACTATATAAGTATTATAATTCTTTTTTATTATTTTATTTAACTTAATTTTTTAATAAAAAGTAAGTAAATAAAAGTTAAAATATAAATTAATAAAAATAATAGCTATTTTAATTTTAAGTAAGGTTTATAATATAGCTTTAAAAGTATTAATAATAATATAAAGGCTTTTTAATTATTTTATAATAAATACCTTAATAATATTATATACTTATTTTTTAAGGGCTATAAGAATATAATATAATTTTATATTATATATAATAATAATCTAAATAATTTATATATAAAAAAGCTTAAAGTTTTAAAAAAAGTAGCTTTTATTAGAGATTAGGGATTATAAATAGCGGTTTGCTTCTAAGGGTAGTGAGCTTAAAAGCAGCAGATCTATTATTATTTCTATACGCTCTATACTTAGCTTTACTAAGATATATATATAGTAGCTATAGTTACTTACTAACTATAAATCTAAATAAAAGCTTTTATATAACTTATAATATAGAAAATATACTTTAAATTTTATAATAAAATAGTAAAATATAATATTTAGTACTAGTTTATAGCTATAGGTAGCTATAAGCTATTTTAATAGTTTATTATAGTTAGAGTACTTATAAGAGAGAATCTTCTTTTTTCTCTTATATACTTACTAACTTTATTAATAAATTTAGGTTATAAAAGAGAGCTTATAAGCTACTTTTTATTTTTTATATAATTTATTTATATAGAAAAATAAAAAAATAGACTTATAGCTATATAAATAAGGTGCTAATATATATATTTTCTAGTTTCTTTTTTAAAATACTATATATTACTTAAAAAATTAAAAATAATTTAAATATACTATTTAAAAGCTTTAATTCTAGTAACTAAGAATCTAATTATAAGACTTTTTATAAATCCTTAGTTATTCTATAAAGTAGCCTTAAAGCTAGTTATAGGGTAGCTAGGTTAGCTAATATAAGTAGCCTTTTTTTCTTATATTTACTTTCTAATTCTATAGTATATAACTCTTTTAATTATACCTAAAAATATAGTTAGAATCTAATTTTATAAAAGTTATTATATATAGCTATTAAGCTAGGCTAATAGCTATTATATATACTAGAATAAGGGTTATTTAATTAAATAATCTAAGAAAAGTAAGTTCTTATAGCTATTAAATTTACTAACTAATTATAAACTAAAAAGTTAGTAGTATATATATATAATATAGCTAAGTTACCTTAGACTAACTTCCTCTATAAGGCACTATATTAGGGGCCTATAATAGAGCACTAATAACTAGGGAAAACCCCTAAAAATACTATTATTTTTAATACCCTCTCTAAAGAAATATTATAGCTAGTAATTATAAAAGATTAAAAAAAAAGGTAAATTAAAAAAAGAAAATTTAGTATAAAATCTAGGAAAATTTATAAATAAAAATAAATAATAAATTTAGAAAGCCTTACTTTAAGGCTCTAAAAAGATTATATTTACTATAATAAAGTATAGTAATTTTATTACTAATTACTTATTAAATATAAAAAGTATATTTCTTCTTATTTTAGTAATTATTTTTAATTTTTAATTATTTTTTATTATTTTTAACTATTAACTAAGCTAATTTTATAAGTAAATTTATAAGGAAAGTCCCCTATAATTATAAGGGTTTTAGGCCTATAAAATCTTGAAAGGTTATATATAGGGGGCTAAATAGGGGCTTAGTTAGCTTATTAGCTAGTATTTTCTTAGTATTTAAGTAAGCTATTTTAGCTAGCCTAGCTAAGACCTATTATTAATTATAGTAGAATTTAAGAAGTATATGCTTAATATAGCTATAAAGTAATTTTAGCTCCTTAAATATCCTCTAAAGCTACTATAGCTCTTTAAAAGTCTTATAAATTATATTAGATTTAGCTTCTATAGTTAATAAAGCTATAATACTAGCTTTCTTTAATTTCTAGCTTATAAGGCCTTTAGCTAGCTTAAAGAAATAAGTATAAATAGATTTTAAAGAGGCTTTATTACTTATAAAATTATTATTATAAAATTTAACTAAGCTAAAGCTTATAATATTTTTCTTATTATTATTATTAGGATTTCCTTTATAATAAATAGCTAAATTCTATATACTTAATAGGTATTTTAGTAGGTTTTTAGTAGCATTTAGGTACTCTAAATATAGGCTTATAAGTGCTATTAATAGCTATTATAGTATAAAAGTAATATTAAGTTTAGTAAGTAATATTAGGTATATTATAGTACTGATAATACTTTAATATTTCTTAATTTACTTAGCTTCTAACTTCTTAATAAGCTATATTTTTAGGTATCTAAGCTATATAGAAATTCTAATAAATTTTTAATTAATTAGCTTAAACTAAGATAATATTTCTTAAATATATTTTATTTATTTATTACACTAGCTATCTAAGCAATTTATGCTTAGCTATATCTAGAACCTCTGCTTCTAAATTTTATTTAGTTAAGACAAACCTTATTAGGTTACTAATTAGCTAGCTAGCTAGCTAATTAGTTAGTTGCTTAATAGAATAAAAAACCTTATTAAATATTTTTTTTTTTTTAACTACTTTAAGCCCCGCTTTCCTTCTTATAAAATCCGGTTTTTCTTTAATTACCCTATACCCTACTTTTTAATAATAACCCTTTTATTCCCTACTTTTATTCTAATTTTATCTGTTTTTTTTTTAGCAATTATAGCTATAAACTAGCTCTATAACTTAAGAGCTAGGGGGTAGTTCTACTTATTTATAGTGTAAGAGTAGCTAATTTATATTACTTAGTAAGCAAGGAAAAGTAAAGAACTAGACCTACTTTTCCCTACTTACTAAGCGCTAATTAGCTAAAAAGAGTTAGCTTTTTACCTCTTTTAGCTAATTAAAGTCTAGTTTTTCTTAGTATGCCCTATATAATATACTAAGAAAAACCATGCCCTATGTAGAAATTAAACCTACCACCCCTAAAAGGGTTACTACAGCGAATAACTAATGCGCCACAGAGTTCTTAAATATATTACTTTTAATATATTTTAAGAATTAAATTCTTTTAATCTTTTATAATTTAAACCTTTAGAAAAAATTCTATAGAGCCTCTATTTTCTATAAAGTAAGCTTTATATAAATCTTATTTTAGCTTATTTATATATACTAAATCTTTTTCTATTACTAAATAATTATTAATATAAGTTATAATAAAAGTCTTTATAACTAGATTTTAAAATATAATTAAGTTAGAAATTAAAGGGAAAAATCTAAGATTTTTTAATATAATTATTAAGGTTTATTACTACTTTTTAAAGCTTTATTTTAGGCTATAAAGTAACTTTAATAAAATTATTACCTAATTTTTAAAAGCTTTATAACTATATTTTTAAGCTAAATTATTTAACTATAAGTTTTACTTTATAAATTCTATAAATCCCTTAGAAATTTATATATAAATAAGCTCTTTTAATATATTATTAAAAAAAGTACTTATAAAGTTTACTTACTTTATTTTTAAATTTTTCTTTATAGCTATTTTAAGTAAAATTTACTAATTAAGTAAAATACTAATAATAATAAAGATATTTATATAATCTAAGCCTTTTATTTATATAAATTCTTTAGTTATTAGCTAGGCTTTATATTTTAAAGAATTATTTTTTTTATTCTTTTTAAGCTTTAATATAAGCCTATTTCTAAGTACTTTATAGCCTTTAAGTATAGTATTTATATTTATAAATTTAAAAGTACTGTAATGGATTCGAGCTAGTAGCTCGGTCCCTAAGAGGGGGCTGCGCTAGGTTATAACAGGCCTAGGGCGGGCGAGTTATAGACATAGCTTATATAATATAAGGGCCTAGGTTATACCCTAAGTATATAACCTATAGATATATATATAAAGTATAATATAGTATAGGTAGAGAAAGGATTCTTTTTCTTTCTTCTTATAGTAATTAATAATACTATTATTACTAAAAAGTAGTAGCCTTTTAAGCTAAACTATAATAATTAATTATTATTACTAATAATAATAATAAGTAAAAATTCTTTTAGAATTCTAACTAATAGTAAAAAATATAGTAAACCTAAAGAGTATATAAAAACTTTAATATTTATAAGAGAGGGTTATATAATAAAAGGCTTAGCTAAAAAATATATACCTCTATATAGCTATAGTAAATATAGTAGCTTATACTATCTTACTTAAGATAGTAATAATAGAGGCTTTATAAAATTACTCTTAGTATAAGCTACTTCTAATAGGCACCCCTTATAATAGAAATAAAGCCTCTTTTTAAGTATAGTATAGCCTTATAGCCTATAAGTTAGAGGCTAACTCTAACTTTATTAATAATAATTATAATAAATAGTTCTTAATTGTAATGGATTTGAGCTTAATGCTCGGATCTAGGCCGGAGCCTGGACGGAGCTATAGTAGCGGTAGGTTACATAACCTTAGGGTATATATAAAGACCTAAATATATTAGGGTAGAAGTTTTATTAGTAGAGAAAAAGAGCTTTCTTCCCTTATAGTTAATAATAACTCTATTATTACTAAAAAGCAGTTACCTTTTAAGCTAAATTATAATAATTATTAACTATTACTTATAAATACTCTATAAATAATAAAAATAAAAGTAATAAATAAATTCTAACTATATAGGCCCCTTAGCTATAATAAATAAAATATAGAAACTATTATACTTATAAAAATTATTAGTATAATAAGTAATATAGCTTAAAGAGCTATATTAATAAATACCTATAATAACACTTATAGTAAGACTAGCTATATTTAATTAGGCTTTAGTAAATCCCTTTACTTAAGAGAGAGTTAAATATAAACCCCTTTTAATAAGTATACTTTATAATAATAATAAGGTAGTATTCTAGGCTTAGTAAAGCCTTATAGCCTATAAACTATAGGCTAACTTAGACTTTATTAGTAATAACTATAATAAATAGTTCCTTATATACTAGAACCTTAGTTTAAAAATATAGGTATAAATTATACCTTTCTTTAAGTTAGAAAATACCTTTTATTATAACCTTAACTACTTCCTTAGGTATTTTAATACTATATATATAAACTCTTACTAGGAGGAGAGAGCTATTTCTAAGCTTAATTAACTTAAATAATACTTAAATAAATATTTTATAGACTTTTATATTTATTTTAAGTAAAAGCTAGTTTTTATAAAAGAAATTAATTAGGCTAATATAGTTAAACTTATAAAGCTCTATACTATACTTAATAAATAAATAAGGGACTGCTATATTAAGTAAGATATACTATATATAGACTATAATACTATAATAGCTTATTATTATAGTATTGCTCTTAATTTTAACTCTTACTATTTAAAGAAAAGGGCTAAGGCTTATTATTACTAGCCTCTAAGCTATAATATTAAAGGGGATATTATAATAATAGGTATTAATTTAATAGGCTTTTATACTATATTTAGTGCTTTTTAATTAAAGAAGGGCTTTACTTAAAAATATGCTTAATAGGTATTACCTAAAATAATAAACTAATAAAGAGCTAAGGGATAATGCTTATAATATAGGGGTATAGAATACTATATCTTTAACTACTATATACTTTTACTTTATTATCCTACCTAAGAGGTTAATATTTAGGTTTATAAACTCTTTAATAAAAAGGTAGAGTAAAAGAAGGTAGAAAAAGATAACTCCTTAATATAAGTCTTTATAAAGAGGGTAATAATAGCTATATTATAAATACTTATATATACTTAAATAATATAGAAATAGACTATAGAGATATTAAAGAGAATATAAAAATATCTCCTTTTTTATTACTAATTCTTTATAATAGCTTTTTTTTTTAATAATATAGGTAAATAGTAAGTATAATAGTTTTATAGTTATAAGTAAATATATAGCTTAAAAGTATAGCTTTCTATATATTTCTCTTATATAACTATACTTAGTTTAAATAGCTATAGAGGTTATACTATAACTACTATATAACTCTAGCTAAGCACTATAGGTTATATATATAATATACTTCTAAGTAAATATTAATAGCTAGTTATTTTTAGTCTTTACTTATATTATTTTAGGGCTTATATATAATTATATTTTAGGGTTACCCTAGCTTACCTAAAATAATATTATATTATATACTAAAGAGTAGTTACTAACTATAGAGATATAGAGTAATTTTTAGGTCTATACTTCTAACTAAAGGACTATAGAATACTCTATATATATAATTCTAGGATTAACCTATACTACCTTAGTTTATAGAGTAAAGAAGATAAAAATACTAATATAGCTCTTAGCTATAAGCCTTAAAGAAATTAACACTATTTTATTAGTATTAATAATACCTAACCTAGCACTTACTAGTAACCTTATATCTAAGCTCCTACCCTAGCTATATAACTTTATTAACCTCTTTAATAAGGCTAAAGCTAATACCTTACCCCTCTATAGAGGTAGATTAAATTATTATATTAAGCTATAGTAAGGTAAGAATAGCTCTATATAGAAGCTTTTATAAGCCTCCCTTTATAATATACTATATAACTACTTACTAAAAATATAGAAATAAATTATTAACTTTATAAATAAGGGCTAAATTAAAGCCTTTTTATTTTTAGCTATAGTACTAGTGCTTTTAGTAAAGAAAGTAAAAGAAAGGTAGTAGTTTTATATAAACTACTATATTCTTAATAAAATTATAAATTAAGACTACTACCCCCTTTTATTAGTAAAAGAAATGCTATATTCCCTAGCTTATATATATTAGTTTATAAAGCTTAATATTTAAGTAGCATTCTATAAGTTATATATTATAAAAGAAAATAAGTACCTTACTGCCTTCTATACTAGGTTTAGCCTCTTTAAATAGCTAGTATACCCTTTTAGCCTAGCTAGTGCCCTAGTAACTTTTTAGTAGTATATTAATAAAGCACTAAGAGATATATTAAATAACTATACTATAGCTTACCTTAATAATATTCTTATTTATATAAGTAAATTATAATAGAATTATATATTCTATATATAGAAGGTTCTTAAATACTTATATTAAGCTAGTTTAAACCTAGATATTAAGAAGTATAGCTTTACTATAAAGAAGGTTAAATACCTAGGATTTATTATTTAGGTAGGATAGGCCTTATACTTTAATTTTAAGAAAATTACTACTATTTATAACTAAGAATCCTCTAAATATATATAGAGAGTATAAAGTTTTCTTAGGTTTATAAACTTCTACTATAAATTTATACTAAACTTTACTATAATTACTAAACTACTCTTAGTCTTAATAAAAAAGGGTATACCTTTTCTATAAATAAATAAATATAAAGCTATCTTTTAGTAGCTAAAGAATATATTTATTTTTTACTTTATTTTAGTATAATAGAATTCTAACTAGAATATAGTAGTTAAGTATAATATATTAAGTAAAGTATTAAAAGGTTGCTTTTTATAGTAAGATACTAAGGGTATTCTTTACTTAGTAATATATTACTTTACTTACTTTATACTAGCTAAGAAGAATTACACTATTTATAATAAGGAGCTATTAAGTATTATATCTTACCTTAGGGTATAGTTAGCTAAGCTATATAGAGTAGTATAACTATTTATAATTCTAATAGACTATAAGAACTTAGAGTATTTTATAGCGCTATAGACTATATTTAAGCAGTAAGCATAATAAGCAGAGTTCTTATCTATATTTAACTACTATTTATAATACTACCTAGGGATATAAGCCTCCTACCTTAATACACTTTCCTAATAGAAATAAAATATATAGAATAAGGCCTTACCCCTTTAATATATTCTTTAGCCTTTAATAATTTTATATATTACTAGTATAGTAAAACGCTAGTTAGGCTCTATATATAATAACTCTATATTATATAATTTATTATTACTATTAAAATAAAGAATGCTACCTCTAAGCTAGTATATCTTTACTAATAATTATATAGCTAATTTATAAAACTAAGGTATAGTATTAAATAAGTCCTACTAGGCTAAGCTAAATAATATTATATATAGCCTAAGGAGCTTCTCTAATACTACTGCCTTATAATAGTAAATTACTAAGTATATAACTAATGCCTATAGAGCACTCTCCTTTTATAGCTATCTTTAAGTACTAAAGTATAAGCTACTTATAATATAGTTAATCTAATATTTTTATAACTCTTTAATACTTAGCTACCTAGAAAAAAACACTACCTTCTAAGCCTTATATTAGAAGGACTACTAAAATAATATATTTACTAATATAGCTTATTATATATATAATTATTACTACTATAGGGGGTAAAAGAGCTAATGCCTATAGTAGGGCTTACTCTAACTAATCCTAGCTCTAAATAAATACTAGTCTTAGATATTTATAAACTTTATAACTAATTTACTAGTAGAAAATAAGATAAGGCTTAAATATCTTATAGTAATTACTAACTAACTCTCTAAGTATATTTAGCTAAAGATAATAATAAGTATAAATACTTTAGCTTATACTAAATATTTCCTTTACTATTAGTAGTAGTTCTATAGCTTCCCCTTTTAAATTATATTAAATTAAGGCTTAGACTAAGTAAGTAAATTCTAGTTATCTTTATATAATCTTATTAGGGTATATTATTTACTATTAATAGTATACTACCTATAAACTAATAGTAGTACTAAATATACTAACTAAAAGGTATAGGCTATTCTCTATTTAGTTATAGCCTTCTTATAGTCTAACTAGTTTAATTACTTACTTACTTATTAACTTATACTTAATAATAGAGTCTTATTTATAATAGAATTATTAGCCTATATAGCACTTTATAGCTTTAATATTAATTTAGTTTAATATATACTAGCTTTAGTTAGGAGCCTTATATCCCTAAAGAGTTAAGTAACCTTATTTCTTAAATATATATATAAAGGTATATAACTTATATAAGCTACTATTAACTTTATATAATAATACTAGTAGAATATAGCTAATTAATTATAGTATTTAGCTAAGTAGTATTAAGTAAGTAACCTTATATAGCTTAACCTTTAGTATATTTATTTTAGCTAACTAAGTAAGAAGCTTAACTAAGTTATAGCTAAGTACTATATTATAAAAGTGCCTTTACCTTTTATAGTTTATCTTAATATACCTAGTAGTATATACCTAGTTTTTTATATTAATTTTATAGAGTAGGCTTCTAAGGACTTATTATCTTTATAGGTTCTATTAAACTCTTAACTAAGGCTATATTTTCTTCTTTCTAACTTTAACCCTAAGCTTACTAAGTTTACTATAAAAGAAATTCTTATAGCTAAGAATGCCTATAAGTATAGATAATAATATAATATACTAGTTAAATAGGTAGAATATATATAGTTAATATAAAAGCTACTAAAAAACTTTCTTAATATAAAGGTATTAGTATAATTTAAGTTATAATAAGGCAATTCCCTTATATATAATAAACTATAGTAAATAGTAGGAAATATTTTATTAACCCTATCTCTAAGGGCAGTAAATATAATATATAATAATACTATAGTATAATATAATCCCTTCTATAATACTAGCTAGGCACTAGCTATTACTTATTTACCTTTAATAACTTAAGGGAAAGAGAGATTTACTTTAAGTTTTTAAAACTATAAGGGTTTTAGTTATAAGTATAGGCTAGCTTTAGTTATTACTAAAAATAGTAAATAGTAGCTTCTTACTATATAGTGCCTTTATTATAGCTATAAGCCCTAAATAGGCTAGAAGTAATTACTTTACTATAGTATAATATCTTATAAAGAGTAATAGTAAGTATAAAGCTAAAAGTAAGTATTAAAGTAATAAACTATTACTTTATAGTAGCCTATAAGTTAGTAAACTACTTAGTATAGTTCTAGAAGTCTTAAGTTAAAATAACTTTTATTACTTTTTTATTATTATTAGTAAGGGTAGTAAAAGTCTTAATAGTAAGGTCTTACTTTATTATATTCTCTATATTATAAGTAGTATAGTAAATAGTAAAGTAGGTAGTAAAGATTTTCTTCCCTTAAAAGTAAGGCCTTTTTACTACCTAATATATTATATAAAAAAATTATAAACTATAGCTATAGTAAAAGTATCTATTTCTTATAGTATAGTTATAATAGAACTAATACTTTATATGCTTTTATATAACTAAAGTATACTCCTTATTTTCTAACCTTAATACTACTTTATAATAGCCTATAACTTTATAGCTAGAGCTAGAGGGGTTAAAGGGAGGGGGAGGTATATTAGTAGTAGCTAATATATTACTAAATTAATAGATTAGTATAATAGTAACTAAGAATATTAGAGTATAATATACTAGCTCCTAGTAGGAGTTATTATAATATTAGATTTAGTTATAGCTATTACTTAGTAGAATATAAAAGAGTAGGGGTAGTTAGATTAAATAAGGGATTTATACTACTAATATAAGGGTTTTAATAATTATAAAGAAAGGAGAGAAGAATAGGAAATATATAAAATAAAGTTATTTTTATATATATAGGTAAGGGTAAAAAAGTATAGTTATATAGTTAGAGGAAGGGCTAGGGACTATATTTATAACTAAATTTACTACTAACTATATATCTATAGCACTAATGCTTATAATAGCGAATTTTATACTAAATTACTCTATAACTTAGAACTATATAGATATATAGTAGTAATAAATTAAGGAGTGGTTTTAGATTAGGTTTTAGAGTCCTACTATCTTACCCTAAATATTAACTATAGTAGGGATATAGATAAGAAAGGGGCTATATAATAAATTTAAGCTTAATACTTAAATCTAGGCTAGAGCCTAAATAAAGCTATAGTAGTAGTAGGTTATATAACCTTAGGGTATATATAAAGACCTAGATATATTAGGGTAGAAGTCTTACTAATAGAGGGAAAGAGCCTTCTTCCCTTATAGTTAATAATAACTCTATTGTTACTAGAAAGCAGTCGCCTTCTAGGCCAGACCATAACATTAATTTACTAAAATCTTAAACTAAAGATTTAGGCCTATATTATACCCTTCTTTAAGTTAGGTTATATCTTTATATATATACTATAGTGCTTTCTTAGTGTTATAGACTGGCCTAGAGGCTGCTGCAGTCTAGCGTTAATAGTAGTAATATTATTCTTATAAAAGAAGAAAAAACTAAAAGAATATTACTTCCTACTCTTTTAAGGAGGGTAAAGGGCTAAAGGGCTAGCCCTTTTTATATAATAGCGCTAGTATTAGGCTATTACCTTACTTAGCTATACTACTATATTACCCCTTTTCTAGGTTCTAAGAATTTAAGCTTTTAGCTTAAATTTATTATATAGCCTCCCTCTTTAAGGCCCCCTCTTAGAGCCTAAAATACTAGTAATTTATTACTAGCCTACTAGCTTACTAATAGTAAAGCCTTACCTTAACTATTATATACTTAAACTAAACCCCTATTAGTATATAACTTTTTTAATAACACCTCCCCCTTGCTTTCTAAGTTACTTAGTCTTAGTATAGTAGTGTTACTAGCTAATTATTAATAAAGCTTGCTAAGCTACTAGCTATAGGCAATCTAAGCTATAAAAGGGGCATATTACTAATTATAATATTATAAAATAAATAAGAAAAGTAAAACTAATACTAAAAGAGAGTAAAAATACTAAAAAGAGAAAGACCCTATAAAAAATATTAGTAGGATTAGCGTTAACTAAGTATATAAAGGTAATTTACTACTAATTAAGGGAAAGGAAAATAAATAAGAAAATAGTAAATATTTAAAAATAGTATAGACTAAGATTTAATAAGGATTATCTATATAATATCCTTAATTACTCTCCCCCCCTTACCTAAAAATATCTCTAAGTATAAAAGGTCTATTTCCCCCTCTCCCCTTTCCCTTACCTTTAATTCTCTATTATTAGCTATCTCCCTCTCTTTTCTTTACTATTTTATTATAACCCTACTATTAAACTATTATTACTTCTCTCTTACCTTATTTCCCCCCTTCCTTTTTTATTAATATAAATTTATTAAAGCTATTAAGTAAGCTCCCCCCCCCTCCTTTTATACTATAATATACCTTAAGTAAGTATATATATATTAAGGACTTTAATAATAATAACTTAAATAAAGAGAATAATACTACCCTAGTATATTTACTATATATACTTAATATTATATAAAAAGGTAAGTATTTTTATAAATATAGCTAAGGCTATATTTATAAGCTATATTAGCTAAGCAAGAGAAGGTATATTTAAATACTATTCCTCTTTACTTAATATTTAATACTATACTAGTTATAGTAGTAGTTAAATACTTTTATTACTATTAGTTAAGCCCTTTAGGAATCTAAGTTAAAGCTAGCTACTAGCGCTTCTAATTAATAACTTATATTATAACCTAGCTATAATACTATTACTATTTACTTTAAGGAGTAGCTAGTTATAGTATTATCTACCCCCTTATCCCTAACTATACCTAGTATAGTTAAGTTTATAATAGTTAATATTAAGTATACTCTTTACTTTTTATACTATAAATATACTTAACCCTTCTTAGAGAGTAATACTAAGCTATTACCTATAAATATTATAAGTATTTAGTTCTTTATATAGCTTATTACTAAGTCTATACTAATTATTATTACTACTATATAAACTTTATAGCTATTTATAGTATTACTATTATTTAGTTCTAAAGTAAGCCCCTATAATATAATTAATTTAATATTACCTTTATATTTTAACTCTAAGTCTTTAGCTATATACTTACTTTAGTAGTTTAGAATTTTTACCTTTCTTTCTCTATACCCTTAATTTTTAGTATTATAAAGTAGCCCTATATATTCTTTATTTATTTTTAATCTCTTTAGTATAGAGACACTATATTTTATCCCTTTTAGTATAACTACCTTAGTAAATATAGCTAATCTATTCTCTATAGATATAGTAATTTCTAATAACCCCTTTACTTAAAAAGATACCTTTAGCTATTTACTCTATATAAATATTAACCTAGCTATTACTATAGTATAAAGGGTAGTATAGGGTAACTATTAAGAGTATTAATAGTAAAGATATATTAGTTAAGATCTCCACTACCTTTCTTAGAAAAATATACTAATAGTAAGTAAGCCTAGCTATATTAACTTTATTATTAAGCTACTAGCCCTTACTAACTATAGTATAAATACCCCCTTTTTTAGTTATCCCTAGCGTTATACTAATACACCCTACCCTAGTCTTATATATATAATATCCCCTATATTATCTAAGCTTATTATCCCCTTTATTACTATTAAAAGAACTAATACTAATAAAGCTTCTATTATAATTAACCTAACTACTGTGACGTGCGGAAAAGAGAACACCACACCACACACCTAAAAGTAAGGGTATGCACACAAACGCAGTTATTACTCTATTATATTCTATAACCTTTAGTATATATAAAATTAGCTTTAAGCTAATAAAGCTATAAAGAAGAAGGTTAGTTAGAGAGAGCTTTTTTTAATTAAATAGTTTAGATCTTTAAAAGTTAGGAATAATAGTTATAAAATAAAATATAAATAGTAATTATACCCTAGTAGTAACTAGGTTTATATAAGAATAATATTATAATAATAAGTGCTTTTATACCTATACCCTAGAAAAGAGAAATAGAAAATAGCTTAATTTTTTAACTATTTAAGGGTATAGGCCCTTTTTATAGTATTTAATTAAATAGTTTAACTATACTATACTAAGGTCTTACTCTCTTAAAAGCTATAATGCCTTCTTCTAAATAACTATAGATTATTTTCCTTCTACTATAATATAATACCTCCCTAGGCTTATAATAGTATAAAATTAACTATAAGCTAATAAAATAATACTTATAAAACCTAAAGAAAATAAGAACCTTTTAATTAAATAATCTTATACTATTTTTTAGTTTAAACTTATATTTCTAGTTCTCTTTAATAATTCTAGTGTTAAAGGACTTTCTTATACCTTATAATTATAGCGTGCTTTCTTTAGTATAATAGGCTATTTCTTTAGTATAATAGGCTAGCTACTAGTAGTATTATAATATTACTAAGCTCTTTCTATATATAAATCTATACCTTATTTAGCTCTTTTTACTTTATTTTATAGCCTTATTATAACTTCTATCTAAGCTTTATAGTAAACTAGTTTTAAAGGGATAATTAATAAGTATATACTAAAGGTAGAAGAGAAAGCTAGAATATTATACTAAAGAATCTTCTTTTTATATAGCTTTAGTAGTAAACCTATTATAATAATATACACTATAGGCTTAAGATTAATTTCTTTTATAGCTACTATTAGTGTAGAATAGCCTAGATTCTATTCTTTTACTTCTAGCCTAATAAAGTAATTAGCTTATTACTAATTAGTATAATTAGTATTATATAGCTTTTAATATAATATAGTTTTAATTCCTTTCTCTTTTTTAATATACTAAGTAATAGCATTATTTAGTTCTTATTAAGCCCTTCTTATAAATTCCTCCTAATATTACTAATAAAGGGCCTTTTTTTATTTCTAAAAACTACTAAATAATAGGGTAGAGATTCTAAAGAATTCTATAAGAGTACTTAGAGATAATATACTTTTCTTATATTACTTATAAGCCTCTTAAGGGGACTAGGGAGACTTTTTAAAAAATACTAATACTATTAATCCCTTAGCTAACTTAGTAGTAGAAGATAGCTATATTAAAAGTAAATATTAAAATACTTAAGGTAGAGATAAAAGTTATTTAAGAGGTAAGAGTATATTTTAATTAAATAAATAATATAGAATAAGTAGTAAAAGAGGAGGCTAACTTATTCTTTAAAGCATTATAACTATCTTAAGCTCCTACCTTTTTTAAACTAAATAATTAAGAATAATACTATTTATAATTTAGGGTTTTAAGTAAATTAAAAAAGCTAGAGACTGCTATAAATTCTATAATTTTATACTATATAATTATGCTTACTCTTAATTATATATTATTATATATTTAATATTACTTAGCTTATAATTCTATTTATTAAGCATTAATAATAGGGACTAACTGCTATTAGCAGTCTAACTTAGAATTTATAGTAAAAGAAATTTTCCCTTAGGTATTTAATAAAGGTAGCTAATATTAAATTAAGCATACTAATATTTCTAATTATAATTAAATAGTGTAGAATACCTTAATTTATTTGCTACTATATCTATAAGAACTTAAAGAGTTCTTCTTATACTTAGTTTATATATTAAAGGCTTATTAAGAATAGTATTTATAAATACCTATTACTATAAAGGGAGCTTAAAGTAATTTGCCTATTGCTTAGTAAAATATACTTCTATACTTATTTTAACTATAATCTTTATTTCTTACTATTTTTTTATAATCTCTTTAAAGTAAACTCTAAAAAGGCCTTAAAAAGTATAAATTAGAAATATAAGATAAGTATAGCTATATTTATATAAGCTACTTTAAGCTAGCCTTAGTATAGTAATTACTTTAAACTAGTATAGGTAGTTTAATTATTATAGAATTTACTTAAATCCTTTTATAAATCTTATAAACCTAGCCTTTTAGCTAGTAGGAAGGGTATTATAGAAATATATATATTCTTTATAATAATTAAATATAAAAGCTATTTAGTAATTTATAAAGTAAATAAATCCCCTAACTAGGCGCTAGCTATACTAAGCTTAATATAACTAATATATATTTAATCTTCTACTATACCTTATATTAATAAGCTTATTATTTAAAAGCCTATAATATACTCTAGAAACCTTATCCTTATATTTCTTAATTATAATATTCCTATTATTAATATAGAACTTAAAAGGAAGAATAATAATATACTTTTTAAGGCCCTAACTAATAATTCTACCTATTATAATTAAGGTAAATTAGTTAAG
Source organism: Claviceps maximensis (assembly GCA_018360255.1). NCBI lineage: Eukaryota > Fungi > Ascomycota > Sordariomycetes > Hypocreales > Clavicipitaceae > Claviceps > Claviceps maximensis. The sequence goes on from SRPZ01000330.1 coordinate 21,036, forward strand.
CTAATTATACCTATACTTAGTAAAGAGAGCATTAAGGAGCCTATATATTTTACTTATATAACTATTTTAAGCTAATTCTATTTACCCTTTATTAATTAGCTTAACCTCTATATAAGTATCTATATTAAATTAATAGAGATTAAACTATATAGTATAGGCTACCTAGTAAAATCTTAGCTAGAAAATAGTAGGTTAGGCTAAGAATATTTAATTAAGAGGCTTATTAATAAGGGCTGCCTTTATAGTGGTATAAAAAGTACTAAATCTTTTATAAAACTTAGCTAGGGTAGTAAGAATAGAAAGACTCTTTAATAAGAAGTAGTTTACCTTACTAGGCTAAATATAACTAATATTTTAAGAAATTCTATACTACTAGGGAATATAGGAGTTTATTTTATAATTTAATTAGATATTTTAAATAAAAAATAGCTAAGAAAAATAAATATATAATTTTTTCTTAGTAAAAAAAAAGAAAAGGTAAGTTCTATATATAGTAAGTTATTAAGCTATAAGGTAAGGTAAGTAATAGTAATAAGGGTAATAAGATAATAGGGAATGTTAATAGCTTATATATAGGAAAGCTTAAAAGATTAGGTTATAAAGAAAGATAAAAAAGAGAAAATAGCTTAAAAAAAAAATAAGAAAGAAGAGAAAGTAGTATATAGCTATATATTTATTATAATAATGTAGTTTATTAATATTTTTTAAGAGGGGGCTAGCTATTAGGTAAACTATTTAATTAGTTACTAGCTATTAGCTTCCTAAGTAGTGAATTATAATAATGCCCTTATATATAAGGGCAAGCATAGCTTCTTTTTTTCTTACCTTTTAGCTTCTCTTTTTCCTTATTTTCTAGCTTTTCTTTTCTTCTTAAGCTATTTATTATAAATTAGCTTAGTTATCCTTACTCCTAGCTTCTTAATATTATTAATATTATTACTTAGAAGCTTAAAGAATAGTCCCTATTTTCCTCTAATAATCTTGCCTAGTATAATAAAGGTAATATTTTCTAAGTAACTATTAGAGCTTATATAGTATATAAACTATTTAATTAGATTATATAGAATAGGGCTAATAGTTTAAAGTTCTATTATCTTTTCTAGATCTCTATACTTAGTAGCATTAATATTAGTAAAGGTAGGGTTCCTATTTATTTACTAATAACCCTTTAATAGAAAAAGCTTAAAGATTAACCTAAGTATTATATAGAATTCTTTAAAGCTATAAACCCTTAGGAGGATTTTTTTAGGGATATTCTATATGCTTATTTAGAGTTAGAGAAGCCTACCTATACTAAATGCTAATATAGTAGCGTTATTATTTCTATAGAACTTACTTATTCTAAAGGGTTCTTTATATTAGCTATTATAGAGCATTTTAAATAAAAATTATTATTCCTTATATAAATATATAGGTAGATAAATAAGGCTTCTTACTCTTCTTATATTAATATATATCTTAGAATAATTATAGCCTTTAAGGAATATATAAGTATACCTTATTATAGATATATTTCTTTTAGAAATATCTATAATAGTGCTTATAGTAATTATATTTAGAAGTTTAATAATTATAAGTAGGTATACACTTAGGGTTATTAGTTAGAAGCTAGTAACTCTTACCCTTTTACTCCCTTTCTTAAAAAAGAGGTAGGTTTAATTAATATAAAGGAGGGACTTTTAAACGCTAAGTTACTTATTTTTAGTAGTTTAGATAGAAATATAGTATTTATTATCTTTATTAATATACCTCCCCCTTACCCTATATTAAAAGAGTAAATAAGTTAAAATTAAGGGAAGGAGAATAAGGGTAAAATAAGTAAACTATTTAATTAAAAAAAAAGATAAATAGTAAAAGAAAAAGATAAATAATAAAAGAAAAAAATAAGTAATAAAAAATAAAAGAAAACTTCTTTTATAGCACTATAAACTATAGGGATAGAGTATTAAATATTTAGTAAATAAAAACCTTAAAAATAAATAGTTAAATAGTTATTAATAAGGTATAAATAAAAGTAATAAAGGAATTAAATAAAAGAGAGAGAAACTATAATACTTCTCCCTCCCTAGAGAATAAGGTAAATAATGCTTTATCTTTAAAAAAAAAGAAAGAGATAAAAATAATAAGAGTAAATATAAACTAAAATAAAATAAAATAATAGTAAGAAAAAGTATAAAGTATTAGTAAGTTAATAATTAATTGTAAGATAGTATGCTTAGTATTATTATTGCTATTTTTTAGTAAGGCCTAGTATTTAGACTTTAATTTAGTAATAGAGATATTATTAAGGTAGTATATTTACCTCCCTATTTAAAGAATCCTTATTATCTAAGATACCTCTTAGTAGAGAAGGTTTATTATAAAGAGAAACTATTTAATTAAATATATTATAAGCAGTATTTAATAGAAGTAGAGTTATAAGGTTATTATTTAAGTTAGTTAATATAGCGTTAGAACTAGCTAAGTAGTGTAGTAGTTAATAGAGCTAGTTATCTATAGAAAATATCTACTATTTATTAGTATTAAGTATAAACTTTTTAATATAGTTACTATTAACTATTTTATTAAAAATAATTCTATTTAAAGTTTATAGCCTATATGCTTTTATTACTAGTGCCTAACTATAAACTTAAAAAGGCCTATTCTATCTTATTATTAATTTTCTAGTTAATAATATATTTATTAAGCAATGTATATTATATACTAGAATAAGATCCCTTAGAACTAATTAATTAGATACTTTATAAAGAGATATAGCTTAATTTTTATTAGTTTTAGCTATAAGCTTTTATTAGAACTAAAGCACTTTTTCCTATATAGCTATAATATCTTCATCTTTCTAATTAAGAATATAGATCCTAGCTTTAAAAAGATTCTATACTATTATTACCTTATCCTAATTAATAAGTTACTATATTAGGAATTTTACTTTAAGGGGCAGTAAAGGTTCCTATCTATAGATAAGGTAAAAGGCTAATTAACTATATAAGGATCTAATTATAATATAATTAGCTAGGAGAGCTTACTAAAGATGTTTTAGCTACTTCCTATTTAAACTACTTAATTTTATAAGTATAGAAGCTAGAGACTAATACTTAGCTTCTATAAGGCTATTTACTTTAGAGTTATAGCTAAATATTTATATACCTTATATACTAAGTTAAGCTAGGGTATTACTAAGCTTTCCTCTTATTTCTAGTCCGCTATTATAAATAATAAATAGAATTAATCTAAACCTACTAATAAGCTTATTTAGAAAGTAATAAATAGCTTTTATTATAGTAGTATATACTAGTTAAGCTTTAACCTATTCTATAAGGTTATATTATACCTTTAGTATATACTTATACTTATAATTAAATAGTAAATATTAAGTATTAATATATATCTTACTTATAGAATTACCTAGAGCAATAAGTATTATAAGCTTATAAAGGCACTAGGGCATAAATATTTAATAAACTATATAATATTATAGTATTTCCTATATAGTTTTTTACATTTACCTCTAGTAGTATCTTTAATATATTGCTTAATAGACTATTTCTACTCCCTTATAAGCTAAGGAGAGATAAATTCTCTTAATAATAGACCGCTATTTATTTAGGTTATTAATAATAAGCGCTAGCCTCTTTATAAGGCCTATTAGTCTTTTATAAAGCTTAGTATTTTTAATAAAGAACCTTAATGCTTTTTTCTTTAATACTTAAAATTTTCTTACTAAGTAATTAAATAGTTTATTTAGAGTTATAAGGTAAAAGATAATTTACTTTAACTTAGAGGTATAGTAAGTAGTATCTTTCTCTTTAAGTTAATTAGTATTAAGTTATAAATTAATAAATTATTTAATATTTTTCTTAATAACTCTATTAAGATTATTAGAGAGTTTAGGGCCTTTTTATAATAGCCTATTAGTAGTAAGATACTATTTTTTAGGAATATATTAAACTATAAAGTTAAAAAGTAGAATATAACTAAGCTAATAGGTAATAATAATACTAGGGATATTATTAATAATATCTTAAAGTTAATGCTTTAAGACTATTAAGTTAGTCTTTAGGGCAAAAGGAACTTTAAAGAGGTAAATTTAAAGTCTATAAAGAGTATTGTTACGCGACGAAGCGTGACCAATTACAACCGTTATAGTGGGGACGACTCTAAACCGAGAATCTAGCTAGAATTAGGCTAGATTATAATAGGTAGAATCAGGACTAATATAGTAAGGCAGTTAGTAACTATTATTAAAGCATTATAGATTATACTATACTTTATAGTAAATTTACTACTAAATTAATATATAATTTATAATAGAATTATAGGGAAAATTAAAAAGGAAATTCTATTTATAAATAAGGTATTTTATTCTGGGAAAAGAGAGAGAGGGGTAAGTCTTAGTTTAGTAATAATATTAGTTCCTTATTTAATTTATATTTAATTTTAACTATACTTTTCTTACCTAATTATTACTATTATTTAAGAGACTATTATAATATTTTAAGACTTCTACTATATAATTACCTAAGAAGATATTATAGTTAGACTATATTAATAGCTTTATAGTAAAAGTTATATAATATTATAACTAAATAAATTATTATCTTAAGATTTATAGTAAAATAAAAGCACTACTAAAGATATTATAATAAAAAAGTAAGTAATTTAATAATAAATTATATAGCTTAAAGAATTATAGTGCCTTTATATTTATAAATATAAACTTTAGAAAGAACTATAAAATTATTAAACTCTAATATAATATAGAAGTAAGTAATAATTATCTAATAATTTATAAAGTAGTTAAGAAAAAGAGATTAAAGTAAGTAATATAGAAAAACTTAGTCTAAATACTAATCTTTAAAAATAAGAAGATTAGATTAATAATCTTTAGAGAGCCTTTAATAGAGCGCCTAAGCAATACTATAAGGATTATTTAAAGATTATTCTAGTGTATAATTATATAGAAGTTAACTATTAATTAAAATAGAATTACTTTATTAATAAAGAACCTAAGAAAAAAGAAGATTAAAAAAATAATTAGAATAGATTTATTAAATAAACCTATATACTTATTAAGGATTTAAGTAATTAAGAGGTTTAATTAGCTTAATAACTTAAAATTACTAAATAAAGAGAAACTTAGAGTCCTAGAGATTTTTATATCTATTTAGACTTACTTAAAAAGCATTTTCTATAAGAACTAGAAGTATAAAGAGCACTTTAGTATTTTATAAAACTTTAAGAAAAGCTATATAATTATATTTAATTATTAGCTATAATTATACTAGAAACTTAAGAAGAAATAGTAGGATTAGCTATATATTTTTAGAAAGCTTTATAAGCCTAGTAAAAATATAAAAGACTAGTAAAAAGTTTAATAAAGATAAGTAATTAAGTACCTTCTATAAAAAGAAATAATTATTAAGGTAAATATTATAATCTAAAAAAGGATTAAAGCACTAAGAAGTATTAGGAAAAATATAACTTAAAAAGGACTAATAATAAGTATTTAAAGAAGAAAAATAATAAAATAATAGTTACTTATTACTATTATAATAAAGAGAGATATATTTAACCTAATTATCTAAAACTTATAGTAAAGGTAGTAAGTATAATAGCTAAAGAGAAAAAGAAAATAAAATTAGAAAAAGAGAAAAGGTTAAGTATAATACCTAATGCTTAATTAAAATACTACTAAGGGTAGTACCTTAATTTAAAATTAAAGCTAAAGTCTAAGTATAGAAAACTTATAAGGTAAAAGCATACTTAGACACTTATACTAAGATTAATATAATTAGTTTAGCCTTAGCTATAAAATAGGGGCTAAAGAAAAAGAAAGGAAATAAGTATTTAATAAAGATAGTAAATAGTAAGAGTATATATATAAAAAATATATAGATACTATTAATATTCCTAGTTAACTTAAGGGGAATATAAAAAGAAGTTATTTAATAATATATTAGTATTAATACTAAAGAAGAGTTAATTCTTTTAGGAATGCTAACTCTTAAGGATTTAGATATTTTCCTATATTCTTTTATATATTAGTAGTGGTTTAATCTAAAGTAAAAACATTTTATATTATTAAATGCTAAAAAATTCTTAAAGAAAGCCACTATATTAACTTATATATTTGCAGTATTTAAGAATATAGAACCATTACTATTTAAAGAAGGAGATAATATATAAAAAGAACCTATAGTTTCTAGCACTATTCTAAAAGAATTAGAGGGTTTTTAAGATATATTTAAAACTAAATTAGTAAAAGATTTACTAGTGTATTAAGGCATTAATTATACTATTAAATTAGAACTAGGCATAACGCTACTATATAGTTCTATTTACCTACTATTACTAGTAGAACTAAAAAGCTTATAAGAATATTTAAATAAAAATCTAAAACTTAGTTAAATTTAATATTTAAAAAGCCTAGTAAGGGCACTAATTCTATTTATTTTAAAGAAGGATAGATTACTTTAATTATATATTAATTATTAAGGTTTAAATAAAGTTTTAGTTAAAAATCAATATCCTTTATTATTTATTATAGAAATTCTAGACTAAATATTAGGAGTAACTATTTTATTAAAATTAAATATTAAAGAAGCTTACTATTATATCTAAATTAAAGAAGGTAATAAGTAGAAAATAGTATTCTAAACTAAATATAGGCATTATAAATATTTAGTAATACTATTTAAATTAACTAATACACTAGCTATATTTTAGCACTATATTAATTAAGTATTATAAGGACTTAATAATATAATCTATATTATCTATTTAGATAATATTTTAGTATTTTCTAAAATATAAAAAGAATATACTTAATATTTAAAATAGGTTCTTAAATAATTATATAATACTAATCTATATATTTATAGATTAAAATATAAGTTCTATAAAGAATAAATTAAATTCCTAGGATTTATACTATTAAAAAATAGAGTTAAAATAAATAAAAAGCGCGTAGCTACTATTATATAATAGCCTAAACTAAGGATATTTTAAGATATTTAAGTCTTTCTTAGCTTTTATAATTTCTACTAATGCTTTATTTAAGAATATTTAGTAATTACTACTCCCTTAATAGTATTACTAAAAGGAAGTAAAGATAGTAAAAAACTAGAGTCTATAGAACTTAATAATTAGGAATAAATTGCGTTTAAAACTCTTAAAAAGGCATTTATATAAGCACCTTTATTATATTATTTTAATTCTAAAGCTAATATTTAAATTAAAACTAATGCATTAAATTTTACTATTTTAGGTATTTTATTATAATTTAATTTAAAGGAAAAGTATTACTCTATTACTTTTTAGTTAAGAAAATTATAATCTATAGAAGTATAATATAGTATACTAAACTAAGAAATATTAATAATTATTAAATTATTTTAATATTAGAGATACTATATTAAAAATACTCTAAATAAAATCAAGGTTTTATTAGATTATTTAAACTTATAATTATTTATAAAAACGCCTAAATTAAATAAATATTAGTTATATTAGTGTATATTTCTTACTTTATATAACTTTATAATTAGGCATTAAAAGAGTATATTAAATCTAGTAAATATACTATTAAAATAACTTAATTACTATATAAAAAAAGAAAAAGATTAAAATACTCTTATTTAAGAGCTTTAAAAAAAGATTACCTAAGTTAATATAACTATATATAGTATAAAACTAGATAAAGACTTAGAATCCCTAAAGAAGTAAGGAAAAACCTTTATTAGAAAAGATTTAGTAAAGAAATTAGGCTTACTACCTACTTTTAACTAGATTATAGTTAAAATAATAAAAAAGAATAAAGACCTATATTACTAAAATAATAGAAAGTTACTATTAGAAATAGTCTTAGTTATATAAAAAATAGATATATAAATCTAAGAGAAAATAAAGAATCTCTATAGCTATTAAAAGTAAAATTAGTTACTAAATTAATAAAGCATCTTAAAATATTAAAAACAAATATTTATCCCTAATTTAGAAGTTTTAAAAGATCTTATTTTCTAAATCTATTATAATAATCTACTAGCTAGATATTTTAGTATAAAATAAACTTCTAAACTTATAAAAAGAAAGTTTTATTAGCTAAAGATTAATATTAAAGTTAAAAGATATATCTAATTATATATAATTTACTAAAGAATAGTAGTGCTATAATATAGGCTATATAAAAAGCTTTAAAACCTTCTAAGGCTAAAAAGACTATAAATAGAAATTTCTATAGATTTTATTATAGGTCTCCCTTAAACTATATAAAAGAAAGACCTTATAAATACTATTTTAGTTATAGTTAATTAATATATAAAATATATAGTATTCTTACTAGTATTATATATAATTACTATAGTTAACCTTATAGAACTATTTTATAAGAAAATAGAGTTAATATTTAGTGCATTAATAGGCATTATTTCTAATTAAGAAATACTATTTACTAGTAATTTCTAGTTAGACCTTTGCTTTATATTTAAAGTTAAGCATTAATTATTTACTGCTTTTTACCCTTAAATAAATAGTTAAATAAAGTAAGTAAACTAAATATTAGAATATTATCTATATATTTTTATAATAAATAATAAATATATATAGCCTATACTCTTAAAAATAGTGTAATTTATATATAATAATATAAGAAATATAACTATAAATAAAAGCCTAAATATAGCTCTAATAGGCTACTATCTAATATTTTAATTAATTAAAAATAATCTTATTAAAGAAAGGGTACTTAAAGTAAGGTAATATATTAAAAAGCTATAAATACTTTAATAATAATTAGAAATATAATAAATATAGAGTATTAAGTTTTAGTTAAAATATTTTAATAAAAAACACTAAGAATTCTTATTTAAAAGAGAAAACCTTATAGCCTTAAGTATAAAAAACCTTTAATTTAAATAAAATTAAAAGCTATTACTTAAGTATTTAAAACCTTTTTAAGTTCTAAAAAAAATTAGTTAATAAGCTTATAAACTTACTTTACTAAACTAATTATTCTAAATATATAATATATTCTATATAAGTTTACTTAAAAAATAAAACTTAAAAAATATTAGTAAATAAGCTAAATTACCTATACTAAAACTTAATAATAATTCTAATAAATAGGAAGTTAATAAAGTAAAAGCATACTACTTTTTTAAATAGAAATTATATTATTTAGTAAAATAAAAGAGATAGCCTTCTAAATATAATTAATAGCTAAACACTAAAGCATTATAAAATATACTATAATTAATTAAAGAATACTATTATATATTAAGCAAAAGAGAATATAAAAAAATTATTATAAAATCTAGAAAATAAAGTAAACTAAAAAAAGATATAAACTAATAATTAAGTATAAGTAAAAAATATAGTATATTTAGAAACTACTTAATTTATAAAAGTATTATAAAATATATTATAAATAATTTTAATTAGTTTATCCTTTTCTTTATTATAATAGTTATAAATTTTTAAGATAAAATTTTAAACTATAATATAGTAAGTATATAAAG